>RJWH01003918.1:0-114187 GCA_004363575.1 Solenodon paradoxus
AAGGGAGGGAGGGTGAGGAGGAGGGAAGGAAGGGAGGGAGGGAGTGTGAGGAGGAAGGAAGGAAGGAAGGGAGGGAGGGAGGGAGGGAGGGACAGAGGTAGGAAGGAGGGAAGGGAGGAAGCAGACAAGGAGGGATCCTTTTTATGTAGATCATCGTTCATTCTGGTGTCCCCCACCCACTGGCCCTGGGTCTCAAATCCGAGTCCCTGGACTTTACCCCCCAGCCGTCTCAGCTGCCTTAGCTATAACAACACATGTCAATTTCTTTCTTTTTTTAAAATGAAAGATGCAGGCAGAAATGAAGGCAAGTGGACAGGCAGGCAGGAAGAGAGAGGAGGAAGCCTTTTATTTTATTTTTTATTTAGGTGTTCACATGGGTAGTTTCCTTTGGACTGAACCCAGGGCCATGTGAGCTGAGCTCCTTCAGAGGCGATTGACCCACCCTCTGCCCCACCAGGGCCTGCCCATTTCATTTTTTAAATATTTTTTCAAAATCCCCCCCTGATCCCATGAGAGGGAAGTTGAGCCTTTCACCTGCTCCCCAGAACCCACATCTGACTTTTGCTCCCCAGACTCATACCCACCCACCCACAGACTCGCCCCGACTCCTTTGGGACCTGGAAGAAAAGCAGGGGTCAGGGCGCGGAACCCACGGCGGGGGCCAACTTGGGCACTGGAGGAGGAGGAAGGGAGGAAGCTCAGACCTCGAAGTTCTCATTTCTCTCTTAACAAATTCAGCCTTTTGCTCACTCCCCACTTCTCTCCCTCACGGCGGTCTCTTTGGGGCTGAAGAGCATTTCTCCCTTCCGCAGCTAAAGGACGTGGTGGTTGGGTCCCCTCTGCCCCAGCGCGGAGGTACAGCCTTAGAAAGGCTTTGAGGGGACATTTTCTTCTGTGCAACAGTCCAGAAACTGCTGAGACTTGTGCCACACCCTGGCACATCTGTGTGCCCTAGACCACACTGCCTTCACGCATGAGGAAGCCAGGCCCAGAGAGAGGAAGTGACTTACCCAAGGTCACACCACAGAGCTGCCTCACCCGCACGTCCCCACGGTGCTCTGTCTCCTCACGTGTGATGATGATCAGCCCGAGGGGAGAGGGTTACCCTTCACTCTGAAAGGTGTCCGCAGTGATTTATATTTTCCAGTGTGGCTAATGGTGGAAATAAAATGATAATGAGAAAGCAACACATGCTTTCAAAGAGAGTTTTCACCAGTGCGAACATTAAGCCTGATTTGATCACGCCATTAGAGGTTTCAGCTGAGCATTCCAGGGGCGCGTCTTAGGGATTTGCCTGATGGATGTGGCTGGGTCAGCTGCTGGGGATAAAGAACCATCACAGAAATGTCCGACGAGACAGAATTTCATCCATTACAGGTGCAAGAGAATATGAGATGCCACACATAAATCAAAAGATTTCTAAACGGAAATTCTCGAAAATTCTTTTGATAGGGCGAGCAGTTTTTACCTTCATTGGCCTATTTCCTAAGTACAGGGAGTGGGTTGGGGGTGGGAGAGGATAGGCCGTATTTTTTCATTGTCTCACATGCTGCCTTTCACTCGAGTGAGAGACACCAGGAGAAAGAGCGCTGTGTCTGAAAGTTACCTCAGACACTGGCTCAGCCTTCAGTGTGAACAACGAAATAAAAATAAAATAGAATGCTTCTTCCTCTTCTCTCCTCCTGCCTGCCTGCCTTCATTCCTGCCTGCCCTTTCCTGAAAAAGAAGAAAAGAAGAAAATTATTAACTGCCCTGAAACTCAGATCTGAGGTGTCCCTGGTGTCTGGAGCACCGGCCCCATCTCTTCACAGACCCCAGCGTCGCCGTGGGAAATGTCCCCTCTGGAGTCCCACAGAAACCTCTGGAGGGCTGGGTCACTTCCTAAATGAGGCAGCTGTGACCCCGAGAGGGCAAGTGGCTGTCCCAAGCTCACGCAGCAATCACTGTCAGAGCCAGGACTGTGAAAATGCCCCCAGAACTCCGCCAAGGCTGTAGTTGATCACCAGTCTGTGTAAATGTGAGCTGCAGACACAAAATGAACAGCATTGAAAATATAAAGGAGCACAGCCTCTTTCCTTTGTGATATTCTTTGCTTTAAAAATGTAATATAATAATTTTATAATGCAAGTAGTTCCATTTTCATTGGCTTGTTTTATAAAAATGCAATATTTGTACTTAATTTCAAAAAATTAAGTAGCATACAATAAGACACTTGCAATCTTACAGAATTAACAAAGGAAAAACAAAAGAAGGTAGGAGGGAGGGAGAAAGGAAGATGACTGTGTGTGTGTGTGTGTGTATGTTCTGTATGTGTAGGGTGTGGCCAAAGAACACACATTTTGGATGAAATCAAAACCTGTAGCAAGAACGACCACTGAAAGCATGCTCTGGTGGAGCAGCGGTTGGATCAGTCACCTCCAGCTCAGCTCACATGCCCCTGGGTTCGATCTGGGGGAAACAACCCGTGTGAACACCTAAATAAAAAATAAAATAAAATGCTTCTTCTCCCTCTCTCTGCCTGCCTGCCTGCTTGCCTTCATTCATGCCCGCACCTGTTCTTTAAAGAAAGAAAGAAATTGAGACATGTTGCCATGGCTAAGGCAGCTGAAACGTGTATCCCAGGGTCCCAGGTTCACATCCCAGGTCCCGGTGAACAAGCAGGACACACAACCTAATAAAATAAGTGAAGGGCTTCTTTCTCCTCACCCTCCCTTCCTGTTGGCCTCTGCTTGCCTTCATTCCTGCCAGCACCTTTCCTTCAAAAAGAGGAAGAAGAAAAAAGAATGACCACTACAAGTGATTTAGATCTCATTTTCCTGGTAATCCACTTTTTGTTTGCTTATTTATTCCCAACGACACAAGCAAACCCTCTCAGTAGAGGGGTGACTAGAGACTCTTGCTTTTCTCCCCTCCGATCCCACCACAACTTCCCCCACCTGCCTGACCCACCCGAAGAGGGAATTTCCCACGATGACGACGCTGGGAAAGGTGGGGGCGGGTGCCAGAGAGACTAGGGACACCTCAGCTCTGAGTTTCGGGGCTGTTAATAATTTTCTTCTTTTTTCTTTTTCTTTCTTTCTTTTTTTTTTTAAGGAAAGAGCAGGCAGGAACGAAGGCAGACAGGCGAGAAGAGAGAAGCAGCATTTTAACTTGTTTTTAATTAGTTGATCACACTGGTTGTCCCCCAGGCCCGGTCTTGCACCTGGGACCTGGGATGTGTGGAACTGCTCCCAGGTGTTCTAGCCCCAGAGGCCACCAGGGCGCGCCCTCATTTCTTTTCTTTTTGCGAGCATCCCAAGTCGTAGAGCAACCATGCCCGACCCCTTCAGTCTCCCCCCACCGGCCCCCCAACTACCTACAGCCTGATGGACCGGGACTTTTATTCGGTGGCGTACAAAGCCCTCTCACACCTGCGTGGTCAGTGACCCGCAGCTTCTCCCTGTGAGGGGACAAGGCAGAGAGTCAGACTCCGCCAAGGTCACACAGCCAGGCTCTGGGGTCAGCTCCCCACTGTGGATCAGGCTCGGAGGACAAGTGCCCCTGCTTCTCCACACTGCCACCTCCCCGGAGAATGCAGACAGTCAGGACGGACCAGGGCAGCCCGCTGCCCACTGACCACGGCCCTGCCAGGATCTGTCACCACCACCCGGGCACCAGGGCGAGAGCATCGGCCAGAATAAGGCTGTTTCAGTGGCGCGGATGCTTTAAAGGGAATCGTGTGTTTTTCAGGGACAAGATTGAAGGGCTTTGTGTTTGAGGTTTGGAGAACAGGAAGGGACATCTTAGCAGGTGACCTGTCAGCTTCAAGGTCACACAGGGCTTTGGGGCATTAGGTTAACACCAGTCACAGTTCAAGGGAATGAAGAGAGGCTTCCCAATGAGTCACAGGTTCCGAGAAGGCAAGAAGGAGGGAGGCAAGAGAAAAAGGAAGGCACTGTCAAGGCTGCGTGGACAAAGATTCCCTCTGTACTCGGAGTCCTGTCTCTGGATCTGAGGCTTAAAGTTTAAAATAATAACAACAACAATGCAGCATCTTGATTTGATTTTGTATGAAAAGCCCGTGCACGCAGGCGGTGGCTGAAACGGCCCCCATCCTGCCGGCAGCTTTGGAACCGGCGTGGAGACCCAGGCTAACTCAAAGCAGAGAGCCCAGCTGGGGTGCTGCCGCACACCCGCCTTGGAACCTGCAGCGCTGGCGGTTAGAAAAAGTGTCTCCGTCTTGTAAACACAGCAAATGTGCTCTGGAAGTCATTGAGAAAACATAAACACGGAGCCTCCTGTGGTCCCGCTGTGCTCCCCCAGCCTGGTGACCGAGGAGCCCGTTTCGGAAGGACTGGTGTTCTCTCAAAGGCGCTCTTCTTGTTAAGATGAAAATGCCAACGAGTACCTGGGACCCTGAGATGGAGAATCCCGCCAGGAGACCGCAAGTGCGGGAGCAAGTGACTGTGAGCAGGTGACAGATGTCACGTCAGGTTTTTTTGTCTTCGGTGAAGGAACTCGACTTTTCCCCAAAGTCAGTTATTCTCAAGGTAGAAACCGGCAATACTGGATCAGCAACTAAACCAGACCCTTGGTTAAGAAAATGGCTTCATGAGTATTTCAGGCCCCTAGGCTCACTGCAAACTTGCAGCGGTTGGGACCAGTTCCCTTCACTGAATCAATGCAAGAGGTGGACGCACAGTCGGGGAGGGAACGTGCTTAGGGTCCGAGAGCTGGAAGAGCCAGAGGCAAAAGCAGGACAGGACTTCCTGCTTCCTGCTGCTTCTTCCAGGCCGTGTCTCCTCCTGGGATGGCTGTTACCAGCAGGTGTGTCCAAGGCCACTTCTTTGATATTGTGTTCTAATGGAGCTGCTAATGGCTTTTATTCTACAAACATGGGCCTGAATGAAGACACATCATTTTTCTAAAAGCTGATTCTCCTTAGGAGATTCCAGTTCACCAGATTGGTGGAGACATACACCGGTTCAGTCACCAGTGAGTGGACACCACCTGGGAGGGGTACCGCCCACCTGGGGCCATGGGAGGGTCCAAGGAGTGGAAGTGGGAACTTTGTAAGGACACCTGACAGCTTCCCAGCCCCAGGTCCCTAGAGGCCTGCAGCTCACCAGCTCCTGGACCAGGGCCTCTGCAGAAGGTAGGGCCCCTGGTCCGCCTGCCAATCTCTCCTGGCCCTGGGCTCTGCCTCCAGCTTGGGGCTGTGGGACAGAGGAGAAGAAGCATGGAACCCCAAACCACTTTTCTCTGGGGTCCAGAAGAGTGTCCCCAGCCCACTTGCCCTTCTTTTACCCTGTTCTCTCTCCTGCTCCCTCATCTTCCCCACCATCCACCTCGCCCGCTCCACAGCATGCTCTTCTCTGAAGCCAGACCTGGGAAAGACATTGAACTTGAAGCATTTCTGCTTCCAATCCTGTGGCCCAGAGTCCTGGAACAAGAAAAGTTAAAGGGCTGGGTAGTTCCCTGGAGTGAGAAAGGGGAGAAGAGAACACATGCCCAGAGATATCTCAATAAACTCTCCTGCTGTTGGACGGGCTGTGTTTACCGTGTGAATTCAGATTCTTTCATAACAGAAGCGGAAATGCCCCTGGAGATCCGGCCCTCTACAGGGCGCCTTCATTTTCTTTCTTATGCTTTTTAAAAGAATTACTTATTGAGGAAGGAAGCAGGCTGGAATGAAGGCAATTCGGCAAGCAAACAGGCAGGGAGAAGGAGGGGGAAAACGCCTTCATCCACCCATTTAGGTGCGGGTCCCAGGTCAGGAACCCGGGTCCTTGGATTTAACGTGGCCTGTGCCATCCCGATTAAGTCTCAGACTTAATCACTGAGCCACCAGGGCATACTTTCCTATTCACCAGCCCTTTCATCCTTGACCGCTGCAGAGTAGGTCTTTGTCAACCCATTTTACAGGAGACAAGGTTCAGTGATGAGATATTTGTCATCCTTTCCCCTGGCCTGCGAAGAGAGCAGAAGCTGTGCACGTCCTCTGACCTTGGCAGAGCTCGCAGCAAACAACACAGGCCAAGCCCAGCTCTGGCTTCCCTCCTAAAAGGCCCAATGAGCACAGACGGAACAAGCATGGCAGCTTCCAGCAGTCTTCAGGGCACCGCTCTATTGTTTTTGTTCACTCAGCTTGGAGGCGAAGAAATAAATTAAAGGCACCAAAGGTCATAAACAGCCTCCCTGTTTTGTCCTCCTCAGCATTTGGAGGTTTTGGAAAGAAACCCAGGGGGTGATGAAAAGAATTGTGCCTCTGGGCTCATGGTCAAGGGCTTTGTGCCCCCAGACGGTGCTTTCCGCCTCCAACAGCCTGCCGCCTTGATGCCCATCAACGTCTTTGTCTCCCTGCAGATGCGGGCTGTACTCCTTCGAGAACTAGCTCAGTCTGGCATGTCTGGATGGTCGTGTCTCCCCAGGAAATTCATATGCTGAAACCCAACCCCCACCGTGGAGGCACAAGGAACTTCGGGAGGTGACTTGGTCAGGAGGGTGGAGCCCTCGCGAATGGGATTAGCGTCCTATAAAAGGGACCCCGGAGAAGTCCACCACATGCAGACTCAGCGACAAGGGGCCATGTATGAACCAGGACACGGGTCTCCCCAGACCCACATCCGCTGGCACCTCGGTCCACCTCCCAGCCTCCAGAGCTGCCAGAAAGACATTTCTGCTGTTTCCGAGTCACTCCATCTATGGAGTTCGGTTTCGGGCACTGAGTGAAGACCCTCAGTGCTTCTAGTCACAAACATTTACTGAACAGCTGCCTGTGCCTGCTGTGCTGTGGGCATGAGAGAACACAGTCACCAACACAGCAGTGTCCCCGTCCTCAGGGAGCGCCTGCTCTGGAGGAGAGTGACATGCTGGGAGGTAAATGAAGTCAATCAGGAGGCCCCAGGTGATGGTGGCAGGTGAAGAAACAAAGCCGGCTAAGGGGACCGCCTGTAAAGGAAAATGTCTCTAGAAGAGCTTGGGGACACTCAGGGCAGGACTCGGATGCCTGCCACCACCATCCTGTCTCTTGAAACATCAGCACGAACCTGCTCTGACAGCTGCCGAGGGCTGTGTCCATCACAAAGCATCACCGAGGCTGCAGGTGTGGGGGTGCAGCCCTGGGTTGTGGGGGTGCAGCCCAGAGCCCCATTTCTCCAAATGCCACCACTCTCAGCATGGGTCCCCACACTAATCACCTCTCTCTCTGGATCCAAGTATTTCCATCATTTCCCCCAGCACTGCATTCTTGGAGACTTTCGTTCCACAAAAAAGAATCAGAGAATGCCCAGTAGACCTGATAAACATCTCCCATAATGGGATAGTTCCTTCCTTTTCCAGCAGAGGCGGAGATTCATCATCTAGAAACCAGGGCCTGTGGGCGGACTTTATGTGGGAGAGACGGTAGAAATAAAAATACGAATAAGCAAGCAAATTTTGAAAATGAACAATGAAAGAAGCACACTAAAAAAAAAAAATTGAACCAAATCAAACAAAATTAGATGTTTAGTCTATAGTACCAAATTAATGGCTGTCAGAATAGCAGAGGCGGGGCTGGGGCTGGGCTGGGGCTGGGCAAATCGGTAGAGGGGGCCAAGAATATGCAGAAGACAGACTTGGACTGTCGGTGGTAAGTGTAAGGTATTACATCCAGACGTGGATTACAACGATGCACACCTGGAGCCTCTAGAACCTTAAGAGGCACTATTCCTTCAAGAACATTTTTAAAAATTTAATTTTTAATGAAAGACAAGCTCATTTCACCGCAAACCTCACGCATCACCACTCACCGCCAACCTAGAGTCTCTTAGGCAGCAGCCTCACAGCGGTGCAGGAAGAGGCACATCGATCACTGTTCTCAAGCTTTTCCGTGACAGCTGGTCAGTCCTGCGTGTGCCCTGGTGATCGGCCACTCATTTCTCTCCCTGGGGACCCCCCTTAGAACAGTATCCAGATAACCAGTCACTGCACTGACCTGCAGATATTGATCCTAATGTTTGATCCGTCACGCCAAGCACTCAAAACGCGATTGCAATGATTTACCCTTCTCAGGGGATGAAGGGACAGTTCCTATGAGATGAAAGCACAAATACCCTTCAGCCCAGCAATTTCATTTCTAGTTATTTTTTCCAGAAAATATTTTACAAATGCAAAAAGGCCTGCAGAGAGGTTTATTGCAGCATTCTTTAGAAGAACAAACCTCAAATATAAATCATACCAAAATAATCTTGAAGTCCAACAAGAGAAACCTGGTAAAGTAGTAATCTACCCAGGGAAGACTGAGCTATTTCATACCCCAACAGTCTTAGACCGTAGAGCAATCCACTGGCTTACTAAATAGACCAATTCTGAAGCAAGGAGGTTTCAGATTCTGTTGGACCAGACTTCACCTCTTTTTCTATTCTTCTCCTAACCCTACGCTCCTCCATCCTCGGCTGGCTTCTCTCAAGGACACCGAGATTGTCTAGCATTTCTGGGAAGACACCTGTTCACGGGACCACACAGGTGCCAGAGAGAAGGGTCTCTTTCTGCAGCCACTCGGTCACTCCTGTCCCTCCCCGAGACTGGAGTGCTCCTGAGCTCTTCGCTGAGGCTGGCACCAACCAGGGCTCACCTCCAGAAGCGGGCATGAGTGGACCCCAAACTCCAAGACTGCTCTCCAGTGGGGCAGGGGCTCAGGGGGCGTGGTGGATGGGCGTGAGGACAAGCACTACACCCAGCGTGGCAGCATGAAAAGGAACAAGACAGAAAAAGACAGCTTGTAGAAACACATATAGGGCATGATCCCCAAGCAGTTAAAACCTACTTTAAAGGTACCAGCGGGTGCATGTAAATGCGGGAAAGACACACCCAAACCATTGATGGAGCTGCCATCTGGACGTGGTGTGAGGAGGGTAAGATGGTGGTTGGGGGTAGGGGTCAAGGAAGAGAGGGTCTTTCGCTTTTAAGTCGAAATTTATTTCTTGTTTAAACTTTTGAAAGTGAAAAAAGGATCCTATGCTGTGCAGACTGAGAGGCGTTAAATGAAAGCAATGTTCCTCGGGCAGGCTGTGGCTGTCGTTAAAGTCTTAACTCCAGTGTCTCTCCAGTTGTGCCGTGTCATTTGCTCCCGTTCGCCAAGTTCAGGCAGGGAAACCACTCTGCACAGCCCAGAAGTGCCCTCTTGGTTGTGAAATGTGGAACTCACCCTCTGAAAACTCTTTCCTGCCTCCAGCCACATGCTGTCACATTTCTGCGACATGTGATGTCCTTTTGTACCCTTTCAATACAATGGTCGCTCTTCTTAGAAGAGTGTGTCTTCACCTTCTCTAGCTGCAAACTCTTACTCTTCCAAGACCTAGTTCAAATCTCTCCCTTCTTCACAGGCCCTTCTGACTCTCCAGGAGAATTCGTTCCTTTATTCTGTCCCTATTATCACTTTCTTGTCATATTAACTTGTCAGTTTTCCCCATGAGCCCCTTGGGGACAAAAACTTAATGTCATATTCATCAGTGGGCCTCAAATTCATTTTCTGCCACATCGGCAATGACCAACAGAGGTAATTCTCAAGTCCCTGGATTTGAGATGGATTGTTTAAGAGGTTTTTGCTTCAGACCAATGTTTTGAAAACTGTTTTGCAAAACATTTTCCTTAAAAGGTTAATCCTGAATTTCAAAAAGAAGTTTAGAGATTAGGGGGACTAAGTTTCAGCTGAAGAGTTTCTTCACCTACCCTTCGCAGAGGTTTTCACAGGCTCATGATCACTTGGGATCACCAAGAAGGAGAACTAGGAAGCCAGTTCTAAACTTATGCGCCATCCATCTGCTGCTCACAACAGCTGTTCCCTCCAGAGATGTGTTGCTACGCACTCGGACCTTGGCGATGCACACCAGCCACGGCGAGCTGGGGTGGCTGCTTTGTGCGCTGGGAAGTCGTTGGAGTCAAGAGGGAAGGAAGGTTGAGGCAAAACAGTGAAGGGCCTTCAAAGTCGACGTAGGTAGGTAGATAGAGGGCTAAAGCATAGGTGTTATTAGATTAGCAGCAGGGAGACGCTGGAAGGAGTCACAGAGGGGGTGAGTTCTAGAACACTCACCCTGGGGTCACCAGAGAAAAAGGGCTCCAGCATGGATGGATGAAGCAGGAAGACAAGTTAGGAGGCTGCTGCTCTTGTCCTGGTCAGAAATGATGGTGGCGTCAGAGGAAGTGACATTGAGAGATAAGGACAGAGAGACAGAGACAGGACAGAGACAGAGACAGAGCAGCAGAAACACAGACATAAACGCAGAGATTGGACAGAGACCGATAAAGACAGACACACGCATACACAAACACACATGCGCGCGCACACTCACAAACACACCTTCAGAAAAGCTACACGGTGGTATTAGCAGGACTGAGGATTTGGTCACCAACCAAACTGCACTGAGAGTCAGAAATAGTTTAGGTGAAGCTGAGTCCAGTGTGCAAAATGGAAGAGGGTGTCAAATAAAACCTCAGTAATCAAGATAAGTCATATTGAGATGCAATATTATTTTTAAATAAAAATTAGTGCAAAGCACTCATGCGCTGGAAACCATTACAATCCGAAACAAAGACGGGCCCTGTGACTGATTTTTCCTTTTGTCTCCGTCCACAACGCGCTCACACAGCCAGACAGAAGATGACAGCAGGTCCCATAGGGAGAAGAAGTGGACTGAGGGTAGAAGAAGTGCGTTTATTTTAGCCTCTCAGACAGTTCAGACCCCTCGCGCTGCAGCCCAGTGGAGGGATAGACCGTCCCTGGGACAGTGGTGGGAAAGGAAAAAGTGTTAACTCGGCATGAAACCCCCAGATTCCCTCTCATCTCCAAAGCACGGGAACGTTACAGCGCTTCCCACGTGGAGGCGGGAGCGAGAGGCCAGGCAGGGATGCGCCCAGGGCTCACGCTGCCCGACGGCGCAGCACGCTCCAGACCCACTGGGTGCCCAGCGGAGCCGTGACAGCCGACTGCACTCCTGCCTGTAAAATCCTCGTGTGATTTCTTCTGTTCTCACCACCCACCCACACCCACCACCAGTTCCAGTGCCTGGTGAGCTCCTGCACCTCCTCATGTCCTCCCCGTCCGTCCACCCTCCCGCAGCCCATGACTTTTGTTGGGATTTGTCTGTTTCTTGGTTTCTTTATACTCCACACAGGAGTGAAACCAGCCTGTACTTCTCTTTTTCTTTCTGACTTGTTTCACTTACCGCAATCGCCTTTGGTTCCATCCAGATTGTTGCAAAAGGCACGACTTCATCTTGTTAACAGCTGCATGTGCAGGCAGCTTCGTGAGGACAGAGACCACGTCTTTAACCAGCCACCTGTCGGCGGGCATGTGGGCGGTTTCCATGTCTTCGTTGTTGGGACGGTGCTATTATGAACACAGGGTGCAGATATTTTGGGGTCCAGCACATTTAGGCATCAGCCCAAAGAATACATTGCACTCCTTTATTCATTGACTACCAATCCCTCCTCCTCTCGCTCCCCCCTTTTCTCCCCTCCGCCCCTCATCTCCTCCTTCCCGTCTCTTCTTCCTCCTCTCTGGCCCCCAAGTTCTAAAGGAAGAGGAGAGAGAAAAATTATAACAATAGAAGAAGAGAAGGGATGAAAAGGCTGAGAGGAAAAAAGAAGAGAAAAGGAAAAAAGAAGAAACAAAGAGAAGACAAAGAAATGGTAGAACAGAAATGGTACTAGTAAGATGATTAGTTTTCTGAATTACGAGTAAACTGTTTCTGGTGATTCTGATCAGGCAGACAGCCGCCCCTCCCCCACCGGCGGCAGCGGCAGATTGAAGAGTCATGCAGGCTGATTACAAGTTTTTGTTTCTTTTTTTAATAAAGGAAGAAGCCCAAGGCCAGGGTGTCCAGCTGCCCAGCAAGCGCCTGACTAGGACAGAGAAGGGGCCCGGACTCTGCACTCAGCCTGGCAGACCACTGCTTAGCTCTGCAGATGCCACCACATTCCAGTGACTGAGAATATTCTAAGGATTCACCCTCAAGAAAAGAACTGCTTTCTCAGCGGACAGGAGGGAGAGGAGGAAGGCGGGAGGGTGCAGGAACCCCGGAAATGCGTGGCTGCTGCTGTGAGTTGCAAATGTAGCTATCACTGCAGGTCCTGGGCAAACACAGCAGACAAATGACCCCAGGACCCAGGGCCAGATGAAATGAGTTAGGCGAGGAGCTGAGCTTCTTCCAAACGAGTAGCCAGAAGAGGCTACTTTCCTGCCAATTTCAAGTCCGCTAGCACCTTGTCCCTTTGGGGCCCTTCCCAAGTCCTGCACTCAGAATCACGGGCACAGCTGCTGGACAGTGTTCCAGGATCTGTGGACCAAGGTAGAGACCTTCTCAGGGAACTAACGAGCCATGACACAGTCTTGATTGAGTCAGGAGAATCCTGCCACCAACTGACCAGAGGACCCTGGACAGTTAATGCGCTCTTCCTGGACCTGTTTCCCATCTATAAAGTGGAGAGTAGACTTGGACCTCTGGTGGGTCCCAGATGTATGTCTGACAATGAGCCACACCCGATCACCAAGGTGGGATGAGGGGCCCCACAGACACCGAATGCAGAGGTCTGGGAACCTCCGGGCAAGTGCTGATAACTTAGCCATCTTAGCTGATTGCTAGACTTAAATGACCCCTGAGGTCCTTTTGGGTGCAGATCCAATCAGAGATAGCCACTAAAAACGGGCACTGTGCATTACATCAGTCACCTGGAGATGGGGCTTTGCTTGTTTTAAAGGAGAGCTGCAGGCAGGGATGAAGGCGAGCAGGCGGGCAGGAAGAGACAGGAGGAAGAAGCGCTTGCTTATTTTGATTTAATTGTTCGTTGTGGCTGTTCTCCCAGCCCTAGGTCTCACACCTGGGTCCTTGAGAGGTGCGTGGACTGCGTCCTGCAGCCTTAGCCGTGAGGCCCCCAGGGTGCGCCGGAGCTTTCTTTTAAATAACGTGGAAAACAGGACAGCTCACCGATTTCCAAAAACAATACTCACCATGAGAAATATAAGCCACATAAACAGAATTGAAAAGACAATGAAAAATATTTTCCCCTCAACTTCTGCTCCTTTCACATCATCTGCAGACAGTGGAGGAGGGCCAGGGAGAGAGGGAGTGTCTCGCTCTCAGGTGATTTACTAGCGCTGTATTACGGGGTCACCACACGGCCCGCTCGGGCCTGTTGCAGCTTGCTCAGCTCCACTGAGCTCAGGTATTAGGGCTCCTTCGCTGAAACACTTGTGTTGAAGGAGGAGGAAGGAGGACGCTTTTTTTCCTTTTTTTTCTGGCTCTGGCGCCGCCAGAGGCCTCGTTTCCATCTTGAGACACAATTCTGTTTGTCTTCCTTTTCTATCCACCCCGCTGATGCTCCAGGCTCTCTGCCCCACTGCCCCGTGTTTGTGTACGGCGGCCAAGTAGAAAATCGCAGTGTCCGTAATTATCACTCGGTTACGGATTGTGTGTGTGACCACCTGGTTGGTGGGAGGAAGGACAATAGCGGCAGATCCCCCTTGAAAAGCTGGGCTGTGCACGTTCAGAGGAGGAAGAGGAGCAGGGGAGGCTCGGAAGCCTTTTGTTGGGGTTTCTGTGTTGCGCCGTGAAAAATCATTTCCAGTTGAAACGATGTTCATTGAAACCATCAAACCCCCTCTGTCCGCTTTTCCTGGCTGGAGTGTACCCCAGAAGGCCGTCTTCCTTTGCTGTGAAATGCCCTGAAACGGAGGAATTCCTCGATAAACAACTTCATCCTTGACTGGCCGTGGAGGAAGTGGGGTGTGCTTTTCCAGATGCTTCTCAGAAGGGCCGGGCCTTCCAGCCATCTCTTTGGGGCCTGCAGAGACCCCACAGCTGCTCTCGCAGAATTTTTTTTCTTTTCATTTCATTTCGTAAGATGCCACATTGAACACGCACCTTTCATCCAGAGAGGCTGCGCCGATGTTCAAAGGGTCCCCAGTGACCCGCCCCCCGCCGCCCTCCAGAGTCACACACGGAAAACATGTAACATCTGTGCCACGTTACCACCCAAAATCTTTAAATTGAAGGAATATGTGTTCCTTGCACTGAATTACCAAAGGAATGTCCAGAGTCGGGCTCACTTACCTAGGGTGGCCAGGACCCGACTGCGGGAAACCTCTGCTGTTTCCAGAGCTGGGGGCTGGCGGAGATAGCAACGCAGGCTGCCTGTGGGCTGCCGGCCCCCGGTCCAGGTACAAGATGACCATCATCGGCTCTGGCCTCCCCGGGTGCTTCCTCCCCGCCAGGCGGGGGCCCAGGGATTAAGGTAAACTATTGCATTGAACCCTCAGAGCAGCATCACTGTTGTATAGAAAGGAAAACAGCTGAGGCTCAGAGAGCTGAGGGGTCTGCTCAGGGATCACAAAACCGGCACACTGGCCTTCAAACCTTGGGTGGTCTGACTTGGCACGCATGTCTCGGGTCGCGTGTCCCACACTGTCTGATACTACACACGTGGAGACGGTCTGTGGCCTTGCCTCTAACTCGCTGTGTACAGAGCGGGTTCGGGCCAGGGCAGGGAGAGATGGGTGTGTGCATGCACCCTGCGCGGCCAATCAGCAGGGTGACCCGCAGTCCCAGTTTGCCCGAGATGGTCCCGGTCTGAGCGCCGAGAGGCCTGCACCCCAGGGGTGGTAGGCACAGCTGCAGACCGACTCCCTGCTGGACACAGTGCCAGCCAGTCATGTAGACACCATGCTGCATGTCCCTGTGAGGGGCCCGCCAGGTAAGCGAATGGGCTGTGATGGAGGGTCTGCGGTGTGGCCTGACCTGGTCGGAGGAGCCTTCAGACACAGCTGTCAGACACACGAGACTCAGGGGACTCAGTGAGGCTCACGGCCGCCCTGAGTGAGCCTGGAAAGGGGCTGGTACCAGAACCTCCTGGAGAGAAGGCAGCCTGGCAGACACCTGTACTTCAGCCTTGCAGGTCCCAGCAGAGAACCAGGCCAGGTCTGAGTTCTAGGCATGCTTGCTAGCAAGGGTCGCTCTGAGCTGCAGCCAGAGAACGGCGGTGCGACAGAGGCGTCATCAGCCCCGGGTAAGCTGTTATGGTGGTCGCCCTCCCGAGTGCAGCCCTGGGACTGTGTGATAGGAAATACTGACCGGTCTCCATGGAGAAAGGGACCTGGCCCTTAGGTAGGACTGGGACCGGGGGAAGGCAGCAGGAATGAAGCCGAGACAGGCAGGCAGGAAGAAAGAGGGAGAAGAAGCACTTTTCTTCATTTACTTGTTCATCATGGCTGTTCCCACCCAGGAACATACAGAGGGTGTCATCCGAGATGCCACCAAGCCACCAAGGAGATCCCTGAGAGAGTCAAGTGCTTGGGGACAGACCACTGTTTCAGGATTTGAACGGGCCTGTGCAGGGTCACAGAAATGGCAACGAGAGTTGCTCCTGGTGGCTCAGGTGGCTGGAGTGTGAGCCCACGGGCCAGGGTCTGAGACCCGAGACCGGGGAGGGGAAACCAAAAAAAAGAGATAAACAAAAATGCTCCTTCCTTCCTTCCTTCCTTCACAAAACAAGAAGGAAAAGATGCAGAAAATGGAGATGAGATGAGCAACTTCCAGCTGCATGTTTTTGCTTCAGACCTCCAGCCCTTCCAAGTCCATCCTCCTTGGGGAACCTCCGTGGAGGCAGGGGTGGAGCACCTGAAGCTTTAGGTCTCAGGCCTGCGCAGGGCCTGGTGCATCTTTGCATGTTCCCTTGGTGCTAAGCAAAGAAATGATGGCTGGTATTTGGGTTTTTATCAGTTTTTTTTTAGTAAGGGTGCAAGTAGGAATGAAGGCAAGCAGGCAGGAGGCAGGCAGGCAGGGAGGGAGGAAGACGCATTCTATTCTGTTTTTATTCAGCTGTTCACACTGGTTGTTTCCTCTCCGGACCCAGAGGTGTGTGGCCTGTACTCTTTTGGAGGGGTTGACCTAACTGCTGCTCCACCAGGGTGTAGTACAATGGATAGTTTGATGTGAACAAAGTATGGCCCGTAGGCCAAACCTGTGTCTACACAGTCCCTGGAAACGTGAAGAGGGTGACAAAGCTGACTCACTACACTCTCCCCAGCCTCCTCCAGGGCCCGATCACTACTACATTCAGGGGTCTCCCCTGCCCACCTCCTGGGGACTTGGGACCCCAATCCAGTGCTGTTCCACACTTGCTGCATGACCTTGGGTAAGGAACTTAACTCTTCTGTGCCTCAGTCTCCTCATGTGGAAGACAAAAGGACCTCCCTCCCTCACCAGGTGACGTAAGGGTTAGGTGAGTCTCGGGTTCATTTTGATTTTAAATCGTAGACACATGTTTGCTGAGCAAATTCAGGGAGAGACCCTCTGCATTTTGCCCCAACTCAAGGGCATTTTCATTTTGCTGGAAGAGTCTTAAAAACCAAAAAACCACTGTGAGTTTTCCTGAGTCAGATCTGGGGCCTCCTGGGTGAGAAGGCCAGGCCTGCAGCAGAGTCCGGGGTCAGACGGCAACACCTAGAGGGTGTGAGACTCGCACACCCGCAGTGAGAGAGTGGCACGCACCGCCCTCCCCTGGCCAGCCCGGGTCAGAAAGTACACTTTCACAGCACTGGGCAGCTGGTCCGGAGGGACCCCTACAGCCCTGCACCTGGGCACACAGCATCTCTGACCTTCCCTTAGGATCTGCTTTCAAGCTGTGTTCAAGCTCCCAGGCGAGCCAGACCACAAAACTCTCAGTTGGCAAGAGAGAACCTCCTTTCCAAGGACAGCTGGCTCTCTACATGTTTCAACAAACTGGCATTATCCAAGCACGCTAATGGTTTGAAGTCAGGCTTAAAACGCAGCAAAAATAAACTTTCCAGGAAATTTCTGGCACGCCCAATTTTCAAACCCATCATCTCAGAAATGTTCTCCAAACAACAACTTCTTTCCCCACGTCTAACTCCATTTCCCAAGTTTGGGACCATTCTCTCTCTAAGCTAACAGCACACATCCCTGAGCGCAAACAGGAAAGCCACGTTTTGTGTGGAGTCCATCATCTTATCGGGAGAACAATTCGTGTTCTACTTCTTAACGCAAACATTATTTGACACACCTGTCTGAAATCAGATGGACATCTGCCTTTGGTCACCGGGGTTCAAGGAGGCACATTGGTTGGTAGGAGAGATCTCAAGTTAGTCTTCATGGGTCAGCAATGCAATGTTGTCCATATTCTTACTTTCCAAGTGAGCAGAACGTGCAAATCTTCCTTGAGAATGAGAACTCCACATCCTTTGGACCCATTCACAAATAGTCTTGAAAGGAATATTTGGTGATAGCGTCTCTGGGGATCATATAAGGCATGACACCCTCACCGTGGGAGACTCACAGCTCAGAGGGACAGAGCTATGTATGTAGCTTCTCAGCCGTGTTCTATCCTAGTTATCAGTTGCCACATAACAATTCAATTCAGCAGCTGAAAACCACTACCATTTCAGCATCTTCCCTGGTACTTGAGGCAGGAATTTGGGAAGCGTTCACTTGGGCAGTCCTGACTTCATTCTCTCCTGTAGTTGCTGTCACATTGCGGGTGCAGCTGGGGGCTGGCCAGTAATCTCTCTTTGTGTCGCCTGAGACATCGCCACGTTGTCTCTCCGTGTGGACTAGCCCGTGCTCCTCACAGCGTGGCTGTCTCAGGACAAGCTGCTCCTGTGTCAGCTCAGGGTTCCAAAGGCAAGCATCCCAGGAGAATCAGGCAGACATGGTGCCATCTTTTACAAGTGCAGACATCGCAGCGTCACTTCCTCTTGAGGGAGAACGGCCCGTCACACTGTAAGAACACGTGGGACGGGAGCGCTTGTTTTCAACATCTTTGGAAAATATCATCTACGACAGGAGACCCACAGAAAACAGACGTCGCATCCAAATTAGGATAATGAAGGGGGCTGATAAAGGCATTAGTTATGAAGATATAGGCAGGTTGTAGGGAAATAAGAGCTAAGTGTGGTATCTTGGGGCGACTGGTAGCAGAGAAATAGCCACCACCCCTACTTAGAAGGAGCGAGCAGTGGGAGAGTACAAGAAAGGCTTCCGGGAGAGGGCAATACAGCAGGGAGGCAGTGGGGGGATACATGTCCAGTGTCCTGCCTGAGCTCCCCACTGGCTAACCCCAGTAGGAAGCCCCAAGTTCTCAAACCCTCTCTGAGTAGCCTCTAGAGAAGAAAGCAGAGTGCAGAGGAGCAGACGGACAAACAAAAGCTCCCCAGTCGTCATACATGCCGACCACCCAAGCAAGATGGCCATCGGACTGATGTCAGTGGAGAGGCACGTCACGGAAGGGCATTTCTGCGAGAAGCATATTTTGAGCTGCTTCCATGGAATGTCACACAAGTGTAGGCCTGGTGTAGGGGAGAAAGTCACATCACCAGCAGCCCTGTGCATGTCTGGGACCCTAGCATTTATCTTGGGGTTTCTGAGAGTCCGAGGCTATTGGAAAGGGAGTTGTCCACATGGGCAAACCAGACGGAGATGATCCAAAATGTCTGGGCCCTGACAGGATGGTTCTTGATGGGTTCTCCATGGGGGTGGTCCAAGGACAGCAGGTGAGGTGTCCCCGCACCAGCAACATGGTGGTGGGACGGAGACTGGGGGTCTGCAGGCACCACTCTGGCTGCCAGGGTCCGTGAGGGCCACCAGAGCAGAGCCCACATGACCCCTGGAGGCTGAGACTTCTTCCAGAGTGGTTCCTCCAGGCCTGTTCTCTCATCCTGAACCCCAGAAACCTCTCTCCCTCATCACATTCCTTTCAACTCCTCTCTCTCTCTCAGTCTGGAGAATCTTCATTTTGTTTGAAGAGAAGGAAATCTGGCTACTAATCTATTCTTCCCAATCTCTTATTGATCACACACAGTGCAAACCTGAAAGGTCAAGTTCTTGTAGCTTCAAGTCCTCAACTTTGACCTTGACTCAGAAACCAAGATCTTACCTATATGTTCTCTGTGTTCTGCACAGGGGCCCCTTCCTTGAGGCATGTGGTGTGGAGGCTTTGGTGACTAGGGAGGGTCGCAAGGCACATCGTGGTGGTGGGTGGAAGGTGGCGCAGATCAAAAGTATTCTTGCAATTGCAAAGGATAAGACTCCCATAAGACTACTTAAGGGAGTTACCAGGAGAGATAAGTTTTCAACAAAATGCACTAGAAGAAGCATTCCAAGCAGAGCAAAGAGAATGAGGGCGGTGAGAATTATAGCACATTCAGAAAAGACAGTTTAATTGATAAGGAGTGCGGGATATTTACATGTAGAGAAATTAATTCTAGAAGAGCAGAGTGAAGCTACAGCAAGAAGGACTTGGAAAGAAATCTCTGTTGTTGTTGTTTTTTTTCTTTTTAAGGAAAAGTGCAGGCAGGAACGAAGGCCAGCAGAGGCAGGCAGGCAAGAAGAGAAAGGAGGAAGAAGCACTTTATTTTATTTAGTTGTTCATATTGATTGTTCCCCCCAGCTCAGGATCTAGGGACTTTGGGATTATGTGGGACTGCTCAGGGTGCACCTCATTTTGCATTTGTAAGGGGACTGAAAGTTGTGTACAACAACACAGTAATGGCCTGAGCTCTGCTTTTAAGAGATTAACACTGACGTGGCCTGGTGGTGCAGCGGTTAGGTCAGTCGCTTCCGAAGGATGCTGGCCGCAAACCCCTGAGTCCCAGGTCTGGGGGAGAAACAACCAGTGTGAACAATTAACTACAGAGCAAAAGACTTCTTCCTCCTTTCTCTTCCTACCTGTCTGCTTCATTCCTGCCTGAGCCTTTCCTTTAAAAAAAAAAAAAAAAAAAAAAGATGAATACAAGTGCAGAGGACCCAGACACTGGTTCAAGAGTTTGACATTTATTTCTAGACATAAGTCCACTGAGCCTCATGCCCAGGGCCTCTCTCACCATCGGACAGCAGCCACCGCCCCTGAGGACTCCAGACCAGCACATCCAGGTCCCTAGAGGGCATGCCACCTGCGCCTGCCACAGACTCCTTAACTCTGCATGCCCAAAGTTAGACCTCCCTTCCTTTCCCCCTAACAGATTCATCTCCTCCTGTCCTATTGGATCTGCCAACACGAAGCGGCCAGCGCCTCCCCTGGACAAACACAAGAGATGGGTCACTGCTCTCCCTATTGAATGCTCTCTGCTCCCCTGTCTTCCCTAGTCCAACCACTGTCTTTTCTACACCTCAGTCTCACCCTGAGTTTTCCCATGGATGTCAGAGAGGATGAAGAAGACAATGATGGTGTGTCTGGTTAGAGTGGGATCGACTCAGTTTCGCAGTGTTGCTCGGGTTTTCCGCCAGGTTGGAAATTCTGTCTGGGTTTCCATCACAGTTTGTTAGAAGTTCACGTGTCCTTCAAACGTAACATTATCTCATACACCTTCATTTCAGAACATGGGTGGTGGGTGACGCACTTTTATGCCATTAAGATAGAATTCAGCTTGTCAAGACTGGGATGCTCTGGTATTTCGGGAAGGAAGGAGGTGGCCTCTAGAGCCACACACACATCCAATAAATGACTCCAAGTTACCAGAAGCAGGGCCGTTTTCCCCAGGGGGCTGTTACACCCACATTCACACACCCAGTGCCTTAATTGGTGATATGCAATTTGTCCCAGTTTCAACGCTGCAAATTGTGGTGAGTCTAATTTACAAAAACTCACTCAGCATGTAAAGTCTTCATGGATGGACCCCGGTTGCTGCTCATTCCAGCTCTGTCCCCTGTTCTTCCCGGTGACATGCAGGACCTGACTTCCCAGCTCTCTGCATTCAGCTGTGACACTTTCTGGACGCAGAGCATGATGGGATTAGGCCCAGCTCTTTGGACTGGAGAAAGGGCCTGGGGACAGAAGGAAACCCCAGGTGGATGTCTGGGGGCGCCGGGGTAGAGATGGAAGGGACAATGAAAATATATCAGTTTATTCTGTAAAAATATTATCTGCCACCCAGTCAAATACCTAAGAAACGTTTGCATTGTTCTGTTTAAAGACTTCAAAAGAAGGGTTTCATTTATCATACACTTAATTTATTATATAAAGGTGCGATGCTAAATAACTTAAGCCCAGGTAATGTCATGACAGGAGTTGCCTTCCATCAAACTAATTAAAAGAGAAGACAGAAGCATGGCTTCCAAAATAACCCAACAGATTGGGCTAAGATCCTATTTTCTGAGGGACCGTTCTGGTGAGACCTCAGGTGGGTGTTTTTACAGGTCCCCCACCTGCACCGCCCCACCCCCAATAAAAACTAGATTAGAGCGTCTTCTTCGTACAAGACCAAAGCCTCAGGAAGATCGTGGAATACAGAACCTTAATAAACACACTTCAGAGAAAGGGGTGAAGAAATCAAAAGTCAACAGAAATGAATCATAACTAATCAAATTGCTTTCTCTTCCCTGACTCTCTGATTCTCTTAAGTAAACAGAGATGAGCTTAATTTAAAAAAAAAAAAAAAGAAAGAAAGAAAGAAAGACTTGGCTGCCCTTATGGTGTTCTGTCCCCACCCAGAATCAGGAGACCTGGACTCCAATTCCAGGTATGTCTCTAAGTAACTAGATGACTTGGGCAGTCGACAGTCCCTATTCCGATAACTGGAGGGCTGACTCATTTGCACAAATCCCTAGATACTCAATTCTACGTTTCTTCGAGTTGAACCCAGTAACACGTCTTCCCTCTTTCATTATCTCCCCTGAATTGAACCTTTTGAATGACCCCAGTCTTCATCTTCTCTTAATTTTTTTCTTCTCATTCCATCTGCTCAGTCAAGCAGGACATAGCACTTGTCCAGCCATGTTCCAGGCTCTTGACTTGGGTTTACAGAGTACGTTGTGCCCACTGGATCTGCAGGAACTGATCTCCTTGGCTGGGACTCTGGCAGCCAACGCACCTTGGAAGCCACGCTGTCTGGACCCTGTTTGGGCCTGAAGGAAATGAGACTGGGGGACGCTGACGCAGCAGGTGCCACGCGTTCATAACTGTAGCACCCTACAACGTTTTCTGCTTGAATGGTCCCATTTATGACATTAATTTTGTTGCAAAAGAAAGAAAATCCAACAGTAATGTAAATTTCCCTTAAAAAAAAAAAAAGAAGCAGTGATCAGACTAAGAGCATGCAGTCTCTGATGGGAAGGAAATCAGTCAGCCCCTCGCTCGGCTGTCTTAGCATCAGCTCAGCATTCTGTATCCACTTACAGGATATTCTGGGAGCTCTTGAAGGTAATGGAGCCCGTAAAGAAGACCCTCGGGAGGTGATACATAGGCATAGCTGTAGATGTATAGGTAAAGAGACAGAGGTATCCCTTCCTGTGTATCTTGTGGAGGGGCAGCCACAGGAGTGCTGGAGAGTGACTGTCAAATCCATGAAGACCAGTGAACTTTCCAGTAAACTGCAAAGAAGTAAGTCAATGGCCAGGCAGTGAGTAACTCCTGTCTGCAGGGCACCAAAGATGAATAAGCAAAGACCCCCCCACCCCCCATTGAAGAATGTTTGGAATTACTGTTCCACCTTCCTAAGGTTCAGAGGAGCCGAGGGGACAGTGAATTCCTGAGGTGCAACCTCCGCATGGCCAGTGGGTTTAGACTCGCCCGGTTAGTGAGACAGGGCAGGAAAGAAGGTGCTGAGGCTCCTCACCAGAGGGTGAACACAACCACAGAGTGATTCAGGCAGAGGTGGAAGATAGAACATCACAGCAATGGCAGACCTTTCCAGGAGCGACTCGTCAGTTGAACTCCGGGACAGAGCTTTCAAAGCCATTCTGTGGTTTCTCATGAGTGAGTCTCTACTCATGTTATAGACAGTGATGTTTCCACAGGCTGAGAGGCCAAAAGGACCATCTGTCTTATGTTTCAATGGGGTTCCATGTCTGGGGCTACTGGCGTGTAGAGGAGCAGGTAAGGGGAGCTGAGAGCATGACCACAGGACCAGAACAGGGAGGCTCTTAGCAGGGAAAACAACTCCCTTCCTTTCATTAACTCCCTTCCAATATTAAAGGGCAAAAGAAATTCCCATGGGCTATACGTAGATAAAATTGTGTAGAATTAAATATATACACATAATGTGTGAGGATGAAGCCAGCACAGTGAGTAAGGTCTGTGGCTCACACCGAAGTCAGCTTCCCAGCTGGGAAGATGCCCTTTCGTCAAATAACATGTTATCATTGGGTGAAACTGGGTGGAGGGTACACAGGATTTCTCTGCATTATTATTAATTCTTTTGCAACTTTCTGGTACTCCATTTCAAAATAAAATGGCTCTTGAAAGTTAGACAGGAAAAGAATTCCCACAAAACTCTGAAATCCAAATCAGAAAGTCATAGTCAAGGGATGGGGTTGGAAGGGAATGTGGGAGCCAGACTGGAGAATTGTCAAAAACCAACATTGAAGGCAGACAGTTCAGGAAGGAGGCACAGATAATAGAGTGCTTGTAAAAGAGACATTAAACTAGCAGTTAGAGCCTCAGACCCAGTGGGCAGTTTGTTTGGCCCATGTGAACTGCAGATTCTCCTTGTCCATATAAAATAGCCCCTGTCAATGCAAGGATGACTCCAAGTGACACAGCTCATTAATAAAACAAAGCACAAAAGTCAGCTGAGTATCTCAATAGACAGGACAAGCATTTGATGAGATTCAGTACCCATTTATGATAAAAAAAAAAAAAAACCCTCAACAAAATGGGGATAGAAGGACTGCGATGAAGGCCACCTATGACGAATCCACAGCCAACATCATCCTCACTGGTGAGAAACTGAAAGTTTTTCCTCTAAGGTCAAGAACAAGACAAGGATACCCACTGTTACCACTATTAATCAGGAGAATGTTGGAAGTCCAAGCCGGAGACATTAGATAAGGAATAAAACGTATCTGAATTGGGAAGTATGAAATAGAAGCATCATTATTTGCAGATAATATGATAACCATAGAAAACCCTAAAGACTCAAGAAAAAACCTATTATAAAACGTACAATAAAGTGTCAGGCTACAAAATTAAGACGCAAAATTTGTTGTTTCTATACACAAGTAATAAGCAGAAGGACACATCAAGAAAACAATCCCATTTACAATCATATAAAAAAGAATTAAATACCCAGGAATAAATTTAACCAAAGGGGTGAAAGACCTGTACTCTGAAAACCATAAGACACTGTTGAAAGAAACTGAATACACAAAGAAATGAAAAAACATCCATGACTTGTAAGAATTAATCCCACTGAAATGGCTATATTTATGTAGCATATAAAGCAATATACATATTCAATGCAATTCCTATCAAAACCCCAACAGCATTCTTCACAGAAATAGAACAAAAAAAAAAAAATCAAGAAAAATGTTTCTAACTACAAAAACCCAAATAGAAAAACAATTCTGAGAAGGAAAAAAAAATGAAGATGTCAGGGTCTCTGACTTAAAATTATGCCATAAAGAGATAGTAATCAAAACAGTATGGCATTAGAATAAACACAGACTGCCAGATCAATGGAACAGAATTGAGAGCCAGGAATAAACTCACACATATACAGACAGCAAACTTATGGCAAAGGAGCCAAGAGCAAGGAAAGTCTATTCACTAAAGGGTGTTGGGAAAACATAGCAGAATGAAATTAGATCACTATCTAAAATCATAAGTTAATTTAAAATGCATTTGAAAAGGCTTGCATACTAAGACCTGTGACTATAAAATACATGAAAGATAACATAGATCATACGCTCTTTGACATCAGCCTTAGAAATAGATGTCTTTGAGGACTCAACTCCAATTATTATCAAAACAAAAAGGCTCCTCTGTGTTCATCCCTGTATTATTTGCAATCACCAAAAGTTGGAAACAACCTAAGTACCTACTAACAAAGGATTGCATAAAGATGTGGCATATACACACAGTGGAACACTACTCAGCTATCCAAAAAAAAAGGAAGAAAGAAAGAGAGAAAAAGAAACCCTGCCATTTGCAACAACAAGGATGGAACCAAGGGTATTACGCTTGGTGAGATAAGTCAGATGGAGAAAGACGACCACCACTGATTTCACTCGTATGTGGTGCATAAAGAAACAAAGAAAACAAATGAACTAAATAAAACAAAAAGAAACTGTTAGACTTTAAGACCAAAATCAGTGGTTATCAGAAGCAAAGGGGTAAGGGAGGTGGGTTAATAGAGTGAAGAGGGTCACATAAAGCCAAGGATAGAACTGGACGTTTAGGATATGCAGATGCTGGTTTATAATTATGCAGATCTGAAACTATTATGGTATAATGCAATGTTACTTCAATAAAAGTTACTTTTAAAGACACATATAATGCCCCGCAACTCCTATCAGATTGATCATGTCCTCTGGGCAGAACTGGGGGTCACCATGTACTGGCCCCTCCCCGCTCGCTTCCCACTGCTCCCACCTGAACCCAGGCTCTTCCTCCATAGCTGCATCTGGATTCCTCCCCGCGGACCTGCTGATCTCTCCCCTCCTTCCACTCATGCTACCTGCCATCTCATGCAAGTCCTCCCTGATTCATCTCCACAGAGAGGGCGTGGCCCCTCCCCACTGAATATCACCCCTCTTTAGGGCACTTTGATGTCACCCCCATCACAATCATTTGTGTGCTTATCTGAGCTCCACCTCCACCCCCTCCGCAGAGAACGTCAAGGTCAGAGACCTGTTCCTTTTCATCTGTGTTTGCAGCACTGGGAATAGGAACCAGAGCGTCACTGGTGCTGGTGCTGGTGCTGGATGACAGCCAGTGTATACCTGGGACAAAGCTTCAGGGGCGAGGAGCTGGGCTCTGGAGACAGACAGCTCAGCTCGGGCTCCCACACTTACCTGTCACTAACGAGGAGATCTCTGTGCCTCCACTTTCTCACCAGTAAAATGGGCATGATAGGACCTCAAGGGGACTGCGACAGTCTATGCAAAACCCCAGCACATTGTCTGGGATTAGAACTATCATTTATTTGATTGTTTTCCTTTGGGTCTCAGGGCCTGGGCGGGGCTGGGGACTGGAGTGCAGGCTGCTCTGGAGGTGGAACAGGAATAGTCCTGTCGACCCTTCCCGTGAGAGCTTTTTCATGACAAGACAGTCTCTGTGATTGGGGGTGTGTGTGTGTGTGTGTGTGAGAGAGAGAGAGAGAGAGAGAGAGAGAGAGAGAGAGAGAGAGAGAAGCTACATGTGACCAGGCTTCTTACTGCTGATTGCAAACACCGCATTCGCACGCACGGACCCTGTATTACCTGGGATTTAATGAAGGATCGACCTGAAATCACATGTGACCATGTGAGCTTGGACACATCATTTCTTCCTAGACTGCAGTTGTCTCATCCATTAAAAGGAGCTGGATCAGGGCGAGGGCGACGGACTCAGTAAATGCCGAGAGTCTTAGAATTCTCTGATTGAAGTGATCCAGAAAGAGAATTCTTTGCACCATTTCGGTTTGGGCATTTGGCTGAACAGGGAATTGTAGTAACCTAAGTTCCTCAGTGGGGTACCACTCGGACGGGGCAGAGGGAGCACAACTCAAAGACGGCTGTGTCGGGACCAGGCCCGCTTTGCAGCGCAGAGGCCCCTGCTTTAGGAAGGTGTGCTGCAGAGAAGGGAGCAGACAGACTGGAGGACAGTCTGTCACTGACTCACTGGGGTTGTGACGAGGGCAGTGCCCATCTTTCGACCTCAGTTTACCTGTAGGTGAAATTAACTTGGTGGACGGACTGAAGAGACGCCTATTACCTGGCACTCCTGGTACCTCGTGCCTTCAAGTATGGGTGGGACCGCCGAGTGGTTTTGAAGCAATAGAACATGGCAGTGGCATGGTCGTCGCTCCCAGGACCATGTTATGTGAGGTTCTAACGCCATCTTTTTAGCAGACTCTCTCCTGGTCTTTTCCTGGCTGGCTTTGATGGAGCAAGAGGCCATACAGAGAGGGCCACTTGGCAAGGAGCCGAGGCCCTCAGTCCAACAAGCCTCAAGGGACCGAGTGCTGTCACCCACCATAGGAGCTGGAGAGTGGATGCCCCCCCAGTCAAGCTTCAGATGAGAGCTCAGCTCTGGCGGACACCCGGGCGGAACCCAGAGAGACCCGTTGGCAGAGATCCAGTAGGCTATATCCAGGCTCCTAACCCACAGAAAGTGCAATGGAATCGTGTGCTGCTTGAAGTCACCCGATTTGAGGACACTTGTCACACAGAAATAGATAATTCATGACAACGAAGTCACTGAACCTTCCAGAGCTGACATCCTGTGAGTACGATCACTGTGTTCTTAGGGCAGTAGCATGACACACAAAAATAAAACCATTCTGTTGTGACCCAGACACATCATCAGCTCCTGTCCCTGAGCTGAGCTGAGAATAATTTATTTTTCTAGAACTCCTAGGGTACCCACTTTATATTTAGATTCTCGTTCAATCAGGCCTCATTTCCAGGCTTCTTACTGCTGATTGCAAACACCACATTCGCACGCACGGACCCTGTATTACATGGGATTTAATGAAGGATCGACCTGAAATCAAACGGCGCCAGCCGTCAAGGGAGCCTGGAGAAAGGCTGGGAGGATGGACAGGACACGCGGCAAGATGCTGGGGTGCGGCTGTTTGGTCCCGTTGTTTCTGAAAGGATGGGGTAGGAGAATCTGCCAAAATGAAGTCAGCCTGGGAAGAATTAACCTAACAAGGAAACTTCATTTCTGTATGAAAAAATAAGGCCCGTTGTATTTTCAAAGCAGCCAAAGAGTCCCAGATTCTTTTAAAGGGCAGGTTTGCTCACAGTGGAAAGCATGCTAGCCAGCTGTTTGTCCGGGGGTTTGGGTTTTTGGTTGTTCTTTTTTGTTTTGTTTTGTTTTTATAAGTTGTGTTCCTTTCCAAGCCTGCTTTTCTGGAATTCCCTACAAACAAAATCTACTTTACGAACAGCCTCATGTGGGGCATGAAAGGAAAAGGTCCAAAGTTGGGCGAGTGTGTGAGGTGGTCGCTGTCAGAATGTTCCAGAACGAAGCGGAGGAAATGTAACCCCCACACATCCCAGTACCACCAGGGTCACGTCTGTGCTGCGACCCTCGAGGAGGCCTTCTGGGCACTTGCTGTCCCAGGACAGGTAGAGGTTTCATCTAGTCTGCAGCAAACTGAGGAGCTGGAGGAGGTGAGAGCTCGGAGGTCAGTTGAGGGCTGGAGGAGACGGCGGGCGCTGTGCTCAGCACATGCTTTTGAATGAATGGAAGAAGCATTCATTCCTGCCCTTCAAGGCCTGGCAGCTACTGGTCGGGGTTTCCCCCATCACTCCGCTGAGTAGTCAAAGGATAATAATATTCACCTCGGCCGTTAAAGAAGGAGCAGGCCCACCCACTCGCCAGAGCGCGGGGCGCAGGGCGGCACTTCTCTCCCTCACAGATGCTACGAAAAAGTGTCCTGGCCGGTCTGACTGTATCTGTCAAGCTTGCCCAGCGCAAAACAGGAGCAGACACGTTCTTGCGACTGGGAAATAACCTTGAAAAATAGACGGGGGCGGTCGAAGAGGGGTGCGGGGAACCCGCAGACGGGACAGGCAGGCAAGGCCGGCGAAACATCAAAATTTAACCTGATATATAAAGACGAGGTGGGGTGGGGGGCGACTCGGTTCACGTACCTGCGGGGTGGGGGACGCTGGGGGAAAACAGGACAGGGAAATTTCTGGTGACCCCTCCCCAAGCCTAGCAACAGGCTGCTTTAG
Organism: Solenodon paradoxus; assembly: GCA_004363575.1. NCBI lineage: Eukaryota > Metazoa > Chordata > Mammalia > Eulipotyphla > Solenodontidae > Solenodon > Solenodon paradoxus. The sequence continues at coordinate 28,635 of RJWH01003918.1, forward strand.
CAAGGGGGCGGCGGACAGCTCCGATGAACTGAGATTCGGAAGTCACCACCGCCTGCGGCCAGGGCTCCAGATGTGAGACGGAGGGAGATGGCTCCGGGACTCAGGCCCTGCGCTGCGCGGACGCGTGCTGGGCGGAAGGCCGGCGGGGGCGCACGGGCCGCGGAGACCCGCTCGGCTGGTGGCGCGCGCCCTCCCCTGTGCGCCCCGGCCTCTGTGCGCCCCCGGCCCGTCTCCTCGCCCCTGTGCGCCCCCGGCCCGTGCGCCCAGCCGAGCGGCCGCTTTCGGGAAATATCACCCCCGCCCGGGCGCCATACCTGGCCCTTTGTCACCAGCTGCCAAAGAACTAGAACACCACATTCATTTGCCGATGGCAGCCGGAGCGCCCCTTTGTGCCGCGAGGTCTCTAGGAGGCAGATTCCCGAGGCCCGGGGAGCCCTTTCTGGCAGAGAAAAGCCAGCTTCTCGCCCCGCCGCCCCGACAAGATCTTCTCAGTAAAACGCTAACGCGCCCCAGGACGTGGGCGCTCCAGTGTCTGCCTGCTCACGGGGACAAATCAGTCGGCGTCTTCAGTGTGCAGGGTGCACGCCCGTCTTCCCGGGAATGAACAGATGAATGATAACTCCGTTTCCCACCCGCCAGCCGCGGCCCCAACTCGCCCGCCAGGCGAGTCCCCTGCCAGCACTGTCCCAGGGCCCACGTCTTCCCCATAGGCCAGGTTTGCAGCTTGGAAACACACCTTAAAATGTTGCCTTCATTTTTCTTGATTAGGTTGATCCCTTCTGACATGTATACAAAATACTTTCTTGCCCAGTTTGGCCTTCTTTCTCTCTTTTTCTTTCTTTCTTTCTTTCTTTCCTTCTTTCTTTCTCACTTTCCTTTTTCTTTTTCTCCTTCCTTGCTTCCTTCTTTCTTCCTTGTTCCTTCCTTTTTCCTTTCTGTGACTGTATCGGGAAATAAATGCCCTTCTAAAAACAATGGAAGTAAGAGCCCATCTAAACGAGGCGCACACTTACACACACAGTTTGCACACCCAGCCCGTGCACACAGCGGCTGTGCTCAGCCGGTGACACGTCCACACCCTCCAACATCAGCCCAATCATACTCTCAGGGGAAAACAGTTATCAGAACCATGGTCTATCTCCTTTCCTTATCATGTAATACAGAGGACCATATTTTGAATTACATTGTCAAGAGGTAAAAAAAAAATCTGTTGTAGGAGAATGCAATCCATTGATCTTAAGTTATAAGTGTTAGAAAGCTTTGGCAAATGCTAAAAAAAAATGTATAGGACTTAGGCCGGAGTCTTTCTCCCCCTCTTTTTTATTGTGAGAATTTGAAGATGCCTCTCCATCGCCATTCTGTGACCCAAGGAGGCAGACATAAATCAATGCCACATTTGTTAACAAACAACATTCCTCTCTTTATACACATCTGTACACACACACACACACACACACACACACACACACACACACCACAAGCGCTTGGCCCACTCAGCTTCCCATAATTTCACAAAAGAGTGACTCTAATGTTTTCTGCTTCGAGGGGAGCCAGTGGGCTGGGCCATGAATAGGATACCTACACCAGAGAGGGCCTGAGAGGCGTAATCAAATAAGGAAGCCACTTGAACTGAACTCCCAGCAGGAGCGGGAAGGGGCCTGGAGAGGTTACAGGTACTTTTCATCCCGCCTCACAGGAGAGCATCAACTTCCTGCTGCTAGAAATTTGTCTGCACATTTTTCCCTCATTCAGACAGAGAGCTGGGGTCCAGGAGACACTGGGCTGATATGATAACTTGATTAAGGCTGGGACAGATGACATGGCAGTACCAAGCCAGCTCAAAGGAATCTGTGCTCCCTCTTTAACCTCTCCTTGGGAGCCTACAAATTCTATCTGTTAATGTATCAGCCCCCTGGCATTGCACGACTGATCGTCTGAGTGTGTGTCAATCATTCAGAGCCTTTGTGGGATTCCCACCACACATTCATTTCTCTTTGCCCTTAAAAAAACAAAAGCTTAACCTGTAGGCTGGCTCAGACAGAGGTTCACAGCCTGCCTCCACCTGCTGAAATCACTGGGGAGATAGAAGTCAAGCTGGTTAGCAAGGGTGTTTGGGAAAATCCTATAAAGGGGCCAGGGGAGGAGGGAGGGTTTGGAAACCATGTCCAGTGAAACGTGATGGAAAAACAGGATTTTCTGGGCAAGAAAAAGCGCAGACAGAACTTGAGCTCTGCCTAAGTGCTAAGGGGAAGAAGGATGAGTGTTTCCTGAGAGCCCAGGGTGAGACAGGCATTCATGAGGTGCCCGCAAAATACCCAGATGAGATGGAACACATGCTGGGGTTACAGGTGGATGTGAGGAAGTCTGCCTGTGACCACTCCTGCGGGAATCATAACGTCCCATCCTTGTCTCCCTGTATCTGAGCTGGGAGCCAGTCATTAAAAGGCCAAGAAACTTCAGCTTTAAATATTATAGAGGTTTTCCTTGAGGGAAGCCAGGAACACAACATACACATTTTTAAGTGTCAGGTCAGTTTTGATCAATGTCACCGAGGTCGCCACTACCCTGGTTAAGATATGAAACATATCCATGGCCTCCAAAGAGTTCCCTAGCGCCCCCTTCCCAGTCGCCCCCTTCAACCCCTAGGCAATCACAGTTCTGATTCTATCACCACATCAATGCTGTCTGCTTAGAACTTCATGTAAATAGAATCATTCACATATGCTCTTTCGTTTCGGATTTCAGTCCCAGTGGTTTTAGGATTCCTCCATTTAGTTTGCTTCTTTGAGTTGCTGAGCAGTCTTTCCTAGTCAGGGCCAAACACCTTCACTTGCCAATTTTCCTGCCCATGGGTGTCAGATTGTTCCCAGTATAAGGTGTAATGAGTACAGCAGCTGTGATCAGCCTCGTACCACTTTTTCATCGCTGGATTATAGGATAATGTCCTCCAAACAGGACTGTAAGGTGAAGGAAGTCTGAGGTCCTGAGAGGTGTGATCTGCAGAGGAGACAGGGAAGAGTTGATGGGCCTTGACAGTTGGGCCTGATCCTTCCTAGAAAAGACCAGTTGTATCCCCATTCCTCCAGCTGCGGACGGGAGCCGAACACCAGACCCCATCCAGGCCGCCCGGAGACCTTCATCCACAAGGCTGTCTGTCTCAGCAAAATAGGTCTTGGCCATCCTTCAAGTCTCTTCTTCTGAATTCGCATCTGCAGATCTGTGCTGGGCTCTGTGGGTGCACAGGGGTGTGGGACGAGAGAGATGAACTGGATGAAGCCTCTGTCTTCTTTAAAGTGCAATTTGAAAGGAGGAAACAAATTGAGGAATCAATCATGAAACCATAACTCAGTGTTGAATAAACACTGTGGGTGAGCTGGTATGCTGGGGAGATGATCAGACAACCCGCACACAGAAGGCCTGAGCCCCAGCCTGCAGCCAGAAATGAGTACTGAGAATGGCAAGTTGAGGGACTGTTGGATTTGGATTTGGAACCGATATTTGAGGTCACCTTGGGACACACAACCTCTACTCCGGATGTCCCCAGGTGATCCTGAAGGTGACCTTGGTACTAAGGCGTGGAAGGTCACATCAAAGCCATGAGAGTGTTAGTGCTGGTTGACATTTAGAGTTCACTCCATCCCAAAGACAAAATGAGAAGTAGAACCAGATAAAGAGAAGGTGCTTTCCTCATGTCACAGGGAAAATTTACTTCCCCTCTAACCCAGTCCTCACTCAGCTGTATCAGTCTGCCATTTATGATCAGGTTCTTTCTTTAGAGACATATTCTAATGCCGGTATCGGAGGGGTAACGTGAGCACATGCCCTCTCTCTGCAGTGCATTAGATTTTGCCCCTGAGCAGCTGTTCGGTTTGGTGAAACATGCTTTAATACAGAAGTTATCTAAGCTGTGTGCTTCAGTAGAACCCTGTGTGATTCTGACTCATTTGTCTTCGTACCAAGTTGTTTATTTTTCTAATTGTTAGGCATTTGGTTTATTTTCATGTCATTTTTCTACGCAGGGGTTTGGCAACTGTGTGATCATAGGATATTGTATAAACTACTTTCTATTTTTTTCTTTTTCTCCCTTTCTCGCTTTGGCCAAACCATTCCCACCTTTGAAAACATGGCTCTATATTGCATGGCTGTGAGGTGGGGGCCTGGTGCCAATAGAATGATCTTCCACACTGTCTTCCTAACAGCTAACAGACTTGTTTTAAAAAGTGAAATAGAGATGCAAATTCAGCGGGAACTCGTTCAAAATTAATTTGCCAGTCAGGGGGAACAAAGACGACAATGCTCATGATTCCTGCTTTGTGGTTTTTAAATAATGCTGAAAACTATAAAGTCATACATGCACAGCACCTGACATTTTTCAAAATATCTTTATTTTCAGTTTTTGTTTTTTTGGGTTTTTTTTTTACTGGAACCCCTCAAATGGGCATATTTCAGAACACAAAGGCCTGGGGTAGTACCTCCACCATGATCTCCCCCACATGACCCTTTGCTCACAGAACAAGGCTGCATCCTGAGACAGGCCCGTCCAGCACCCAGAGAGAATATGAGGAACCGGATTATCAACAATTAGTTCTTTTTGAGTTCATCATGAGATCTGCGATTGAAGAACTTTTCTTTCTTCCTTTTTTCTTTTTTTAAGGAAAGGTACAGGCAGGAATGAAGGCGAGCAGAGACAGAGAGGCAGAAAGGGAGAGGGAGAAGAAGCATTTTGTTTATTTTTATTTAGTTGTTCATCTTGCTTATTCCCCGAGGCCCAGGTCTCGAACCCGGGTTCTTGGGCTGGATGTGCACTGCTCCTGCAGACATAACCGCTAAACCACCAGGGCATGCCAGAGTTTTCTTTTTTAACACATAATATTCATTTCTATATTTCTTCTGCCAGAAATGAGTCTGGTTACATAATGCGTGGGATCCAGTAAAAAAGAAAGTATGGAGCTCAAAGAACAGGGGGAAAAAGTATTGCTAAAGGTCGTAACATATAATCCTTCCTTCTGTAATCTCTCTCTCTTTTCTGTTTTAAAGGAAAAGCGCAGGCAGGAATGAAAGCAAATAGGCAGGCAGGCAGAAAGAGAGAGAAGGGGGAAGCGCTTTATTTTTATTTGGTTGCTCACAATGGCTATTCCCTGACCCTGGGTCTTGAACCCGGGACCTGCAGTGGAGTTCGCACTGCTGCCAGATGTGCCAGACCTCTAGGCCACCAGGGAGCACCCCTGTAGTTTCTCTCTTGACTTGTCATGGTGATTTTTATTTGCTATAATGTCATTGTAAGCACTGAAATGATAGCATGTTGAGTCCATAGCCCATATGTGCATGTGTTTTGTTCTAAGATTGCAGAAAACTCGCTGCTCCAGGCTGCTCACGTGTTTGGCTTCCCCTGGCAGCGCACACATTCTCCTGACGCTCTCTAGCTTGGCCGGCGGTGCTCCTTTCTCTTTCTTCCCAACGGCCATGGTTTTCAGTGTGAACTATTAACTAACGGGAGGGGAAGTCGTCGCAGGAATAAGAAAGGAGAGGAGGGTGCTTGGGATCACCGTTTTCCCCTCTGCGTTTCTCCCCTCTGGTTGGAACAGAAAGCACTACGTTGCGGGGCGACCTGCCGGCTCAGTTGCAGACACAGCTCAGTGGCCACGCTGTGATCCTTCTGGACGATCTGCCTGGAGGACATCTGTGCCCCTGGGCACCGAGAAGGTGTCCTGTGAATGCAGAAGCAAGGAATGGTGTGGACATGCCGACTGCCTCTATCTCCTCATTCCATCGTCTCCTTGGACTTCACTTCCAAAGCAGAACGTCACAGATGACATTCTTAAGAATGTCAAGATAGTGTCAGCAAAGGACTCAGTCCAGTAGCGGCACAGGTCGTATGCCCACGTGACATGTGACATGACCGGCCGGCCCGGCAGAGATTAACTTTGATTACCACTCGGCGAGAAGTTTGGAGGCTGCAGACATGTCTCTCGGGCCTGACCTGGAGCCACACTTCTAGAGGCGTCCCAGCGGGCCCCCTTCCTCATTGGAACCTCTCTGAGAAGGGCCATCCTGGAGGGAAGATGGAATATTCGGGCACGGCCTTGTGCCTGGAGCTGGGTGACTCAGGGGCGAGGAAGGACAGGAGGGCGGGTGTGAGCACAGCAGCGTCCAGGGAGAGAAGTCTTATCGCAGACATGCTACCATGACCAGAAACGAAGAGGAAATCCAAAATGTCACCATAACCTGGTGATGCTTGCCTCTCTCCAAAAAATAGTGATCGCAGTAATGTTTTCAAGAAACTGAAGTCGTCTCTCTAGGATACACAGAGACCTGGGCTAGGAGGCTGGGGACACTGGTGATGGAGCGGGCAAAGTCAGGGAGCTCAAAGTTCTGGGTATGGCCCTGGTTCTGTCTGGACGTGACTGGGCAGGGCACTTAGCGTCTCTGCATCTCGGTTCTCCTGTCTGTGAGATGAGAATAACGCCTCCTCATCCAGAGGTGCGGGCTGGAGAGATGTCCACTGACGAGACAGTGTAAAGACACTGCCCACTGAACGCAGTGGTCCACCAGGGCGTGTGTCCGGTTCCGCTGTGCTGGCGTTGGGGTGTAAGCGGCACGTATCACGGACAGACCCCAGGAGGAAATTTCGCTCTGGAGGAGAGTGATTTACAAAGCCCGCTCAGAAGTGGAGTCAATTAAGGTCAGCTTTCTATGTTGCAAAACAACAGGGGATTCTGGGTTCAGTAACGTTGAAAGGCAGGCCAACACACCCCTTGAAACCGGGCTTTTGAGAGAGTTCAAAGGAAGGCGAAACAAAAGGCTCTCTTTGTGATGTTTTCACTCTTCCTTCATTGTCCTCTTTCTCCCTCCAAGGGCCTTCATGTAAAGAAAGGGGCTGCTCATGTGGCGAGTGGGAGTTGAAACTTGTCCGACGCTAACAATGTTGGCGCATTCTGCCCAGCCTCATTACAGAATCATCTGAAATGCTGGAGAAGTGTTTCCCACTCATTAGCATAAATAGCAGAAAAACTCTTTCACAAACAAAGCAGGTTCCATCTGCCCCCAGTATGTCCTCACCTTGACTTCAAATGGCCAGTCCCTCCCCCAGCACAATACCAGGGGCGCCGGCCTCCGAGGCCCCAAGCACCCCACTTCAGACGGGCATTCAGTGAAATATCAACACGTAACCTGCATGTTTATTCATTGGCCAGCCCCCTCCTTTTCATGGCTTCCCTTCCCCATTGTGGCCACTTGATTCTTTCTCTGACCTGAAAGGGAGAGAGGCTTCCTTTCCAAGCTGTTGGGGTCCTTCGCAGCCCACACCTCGGGAGTGGGTCGACCAGGCTGCTTAGGTTTGTTCGGCCTTTTTGGCACAAGCGTATTTTGTCAGGTATTCGGCTGTGGGATTAAAGAGTCATTAATCACCCAGGCCTGACGCTGACAAGGTGGCCTTTACAATGAAGTCCACTTCGCTGGTGTTGGCGGGAGCCAAAGCCGGATCTGTTTTGCATCACATTGCAGAAGAATGCAGTGGCTTCTTCTCCCAGTTGACCTCAGGGGACATCCACCCTGGGCCCTAGGCCTAGGAGGCTGGTGCCAGGGTGGAACAAGACCTCTCCTGCAGGCTAACAGCATCTCTCTGTGCAAAGAGCAGCTGGGTGGAATCAGCTCTAGGAACAGCATGTCATAGGACAAGATTGTGGCATGACAGAGTTGGGCTGGGAGTGAGGGACCTTGGTCACCATCTTCAAAGCCCCGCCTGTTTTCCTGAAGGAAGCTCAGGAGAGGGGAGAGCCCGGAGAAGGACTCACAGCAAGTCACTGTGCGAGGTGGGATTAGAGCCGGCATGCCCCACCATCTTCACAGCTGAAGCAAATGGAAGCTCTTTATACAGATTTTTTAGCATAATTGGTACTGCTGTTTGGCAAGTCAGAATGCCCCAGATCTTAAAAAGAGAAAAATGGCAAGTCATTCTCATTTTCCAAAGGCTGCAAAAGGCTAGGCACTGAGCTAGCTATTTTGCATACAAATTATTTAATTTCATGTAAATGCCGTTTTGAAGGAACCAGAGTGAAAGTTCTCGGCAATTAGTAGTTCTTACTCAATACAGCAGTTTTCCTACCTACATCCTATCGTGCCTATTTCTTGATAGACAAAGAAACCAAGACACAGAAGCAGCATTGGGCCTGTATTCCTTCCCGGTGCCAGGATGTCTTCCCAAGGAGAGTTCCCGAAATTCAGCTGCTCCTGTGAGCTTCATTATGCCTTATGTAAACCGTTCACCGAAAGGCTAGGTCGAGCATGTCAATGTCAGATTACTAGGATTTATGGTTTTTCTTTTATCTCTCAGATTTGTGATAACTTTTTCTCTGCGACTGTGGTCTGGTCTCCCTTTCCTTTTCTATGCTCATGCAGGTAGCAGACGTTACTCCAACGCCTCCAAGGAGAAGCTGCAGGCGCCTGGCTCAGGGTTCACGAAGCTGCTGGAAAATGCACTTCACGTATAAGAGGAAATGGAGAAAGAGGCAGACTAGGGGTATAGGAACCAGGAGCTCCAACCCAGACAGGCAGGCCAGGGAGCCCCGAGATGAGGAGCCCTGGGAGGACAGCTGAGCACCAGGTGTGGGGCTCAGGGGCCCCAGGGCCGCAGGTCAGAGCTCCCAGAGAGGCTTCTGCAGAATGATGAACTTGACGGGCAGACCAGGTCATCCCAGTAACCAGGAGCGGGTTTAGGTCTTTGACAAAGAGTGTAAACTTTAATTATGACTTCATATAAAGCCCACAAAGCAAATGAAAAAAATAAATAAATAAAAGAAAGGAAAAGTAATCATGGTTTTGCTGACGGGCTTCATTATAAATAAACTTTATATTTTCATAATGTAAACAGGAATTTTGAATACATGCCATTAGCATAGAGCAATTTGGGAGGATGTGGACTAGAAAAGAAAGGCGTCTATAAGCGGGTGGGCAGGGAGAGTCAACGAAAGAGCTGCCCTTACCTCTCCTCGTGGGATTTAAGAGTGTGTTTAACCCTGAAAAATCAGAACAAAGACACAAGTACACAAGGGATGCGCTGGCCTTTCCAGACGGTGACAGAACAGAGACAAGCAGGGCTATCCGTTGCTCCAGATTATGGGTGTATGGTCGAAGTGAATAGTTCGTCAATATTGACATTACGAAGCCATTGATTAATTTTTAAAATAAGACGCGTGAGCAGCGGCATCACTGGGAGCCCATCAGCTAAAGAAGCGCTGAAGTGCTCGTGAGGACTGCTGGCATTGCAGGGCATGGGGATGGCACTGGCAGGGACGCTGGGCCGAGTCCCCTGTGGGTGCAGTGAGGAAGGGGAAGAAGTCTTGAGCAACTGCTCCATGAACAATGAAAGTACAGGAGCCAGAGAGTGTTGAACTCTGGAGAGAGAATCTGGTGAGACCGACGGACAGAGTGCTCACCTGAACCAGACCGCCTGGAAGCCCGGCGCCTGTGCGTACAGGCTCCGTGACTTGAGACGAACTATTTCTCTCTCAGCTTCACTGTCTGCATCTAAGAGAAAAATAACATCTGCCACACAGACTAGCTTTCAGGGTTGATTCGGGTCCGTTTATAAAGTCTCTACTAAATGCTTAACACATCGGGCACTAAATAAAAACTAGTCCTCAAACACATTATCAGCAAAACCCAGAAGGTCAAGATGGTTTCTTGTTTCTGCAAAGTGCAAAAACTGCACGCGAGGCAGGCTGTTCTAATCCACCCAAGGACACTACGCCAGAGAGAAATGAACACTTCCCCCGAGTTTACCTGCCCTCCCCAGGGCTTCCTTCCTGAATGAAGTTTTCTGGGGCTGGATTTCCGAGTGTGAAAGATGTAGTGGGCTTATCCATTAAAGTCCTTTGACTCATAGGCACTTTTTTCCCCTCGTGTCAAATGTTTTCTTAATTTGAACATCCAAATATACGTACACAGGCAATCTGTTCTTATTTTTCCCCAGGACCTCTCTCTCTATCCCCCTTTCTGTCTGTCTTTTGTCCACATACTCCTCTTCTTCTCCCCATCCCCTATCTTTAAGGCTTCATTCCCACCACCTACGCAATCAATAAATGTCTAGCTGTCACCCCTCCTGTCCCCAGAATGTACACACAGCCCATGTGAACATCTCTCTCAAGACTTGACGCTGTTTTTATTTTTTAAAAAAGATTGACTCTTTCCATAACATGAAAATTTGACTTAGCCTTAGGAAAAATACAGAGATTGGCCTCCCAGACATTCAGAGGGTAAGAATGGATTCCCCAGTGGGTAAGTTAAAAAAAAATCCATATCAATGATATTTACTAGTAATATTTTGGAGGGGAAGAGGGAGTAGAGGGAAGAAAAAAATCTGTCTGAACAAGACATATAATTCAGAAACTGTCACACAATAAGGAGGAAACTCCGAGGAGGCCAGCTCATCATGCTTCAGGGGTGTGACCAGAAGATTGATGGGAAAAGTCATGAGCGGACTTGCGCTTACTCTTGGAAAAGCATGAAATGCGCTGGGGCCTCCCAGGCTGGTTCACAGTCTGGAGAAGGCGGGGAGGGTAGCACCGGGAGATCAGCTTCCACAAAAGCTTTATGTAGAAAATCACCAAGCTAGGTGACACCAGCTAGCAGTGTATTTTATAACCATAGCAAACATCAAATATTATTAAAATCGTGGCTGGTTAATATTTATTGAGCAATTGCCATATACCAGGCACTCTGCTAAGTATTTTGCACGTGATCCATATTTAATTCCCATAACAATTCCATGAATCGTAATTTTTCCTCACGGATGAGAAAAAACGAGGCATCAAGACCTAGTGATCTGCCCAGGTAAAGCCAGGGCTCGGACAAATACAGATTTTTCTCAATTTTTCAGAGCCCCAAGCAATTTTTAAAGTGTTCATTTGTATGCATTTTTCTGGAATTTTCACCAGTACTCCCTCGGGGTTTTCTATAGGGCAGTAAGCAAAAAAAAAAAAAGAGAGAAAAGAAAAGAAAATCCTGAAAAGCAAGTCTCTCACTATCTTTGGTAGGAGCCGCAGTGTGGAGCCTTGCCGGCTGTCTGGGAGGGGCCTTTGAAAGCAGCTTGGGAAAGAGGGATTAGTTCCTCCTGGCCTTGGAGAGCGGTGCCTGGAGCCCAGCGCAGTCTCACCCTGTGGAGAGGTGCGGGGTGGGCTCAGGTTCCCTGCTTCCCCTTGGATCTGTTGGGGAGAAGGAGGAGAGAGTCCCAAGGACTGGGGTTGATTCCTTCCACCACAAATGCCAGAGGCCTGGAGAAGTCAAGATCATTCTAAGCAAAATAAAGCAAGTGGTGTTTCTTATGCAAATGAATGTATGGACAGAGATCTGCACCCACCACAAACTCACACTTCGAGGAAAGGAATGGGCTGTCCCTCTATCAAGAGCTTCCATCCGCTGCCTGTGGACAGATGTTTCACCAGGTGGAGGAGAGGGCAGGGGGCTGGCAGGAGAAGTTGACCACATCCTCTCACCTTCATTGCTGCACAGCGCAGACTACTTTTGACAATTACAGAGAACCTTCTCCCCATCCCACTCCCCATCCAGGGATAATGCTCTGAGCTCGCGTCCCAGTTCCAGGGAGGACCCACCTGTCCTACACAAGGGCCAGTGGAATTCATCACCTTAGGGGAGAAATCATCTCACCACATGCACAGCCTGCTGTCAGGGACGCAGCCAGAAATTCTCCCCAAAGCGACTCATCTTCTTCTCCTACAGTCTGAATACTTTGAGAAGGAAGAAAATACCACTGTTGTGGAAGTAGGTGCCTCTGATTGATCCTGCAGTCTCCACAGGGTGCTCATTTATAAACTCACTTTGCATCTTTTACATCCCTTCTCAATACATTTGTACTGACATACTTCTTAGTGTAACTCTTGTCCATATCTGTTATCTATGTGAGAAGTGTGATGTGAACAGGCAGCATAGCTTTCCCTTTGCTGTATGAGCTTTGGAACATAGTGGGCGTGCAGTGAATGCTTACTGAATGAACGTGGTACAATCACAGTTGGCCAGCATCTCAGCGACCTCCCAGCCCAATGCTCTAGGGAATTCATGCCCACAGGGGTTGAGAAACTTGCTTGAGATTCCAAACTTGGTCAAACCAGTTAAACTCCTGGACCCCATGCAGATCTCTGAGTGACTTTCTTGTCCTGACTCTGACGTCTTCAGTCTCCAGATTTATCATGGATAGGTCAAGACCAAATCCTGGCATGCCTGTCCATTCCCCTGTCCCTGTCCTTCCTTTCTGCTCATAAGCTCACCCATCAAACATTGCTTTAGAGCACCCTCACCTTTACTGTTGGTGTTCTCTGTCCACGACCATGAGGACACCATGGCTCATTCTTTCCAATGTCCTCCAAAAGGTTATTGCTTTCTTTCTTCTTTCTTCTGGGTCTGCACTTTAATATGAGATTCAAAGGCTTCAAGACTTATTTAACTTGCACAGTTGAAAATCCACTTGTGACTTTGGACTCAGCCCAAACGTAACCACTGCTAACTAGCTTGCTATGGACCAGAAGCCTGACCAACGGCATAACCAATGGGCACCTATGTATTGTCTACTGAGTTCTTACAATAAAGTAAGCTAGACAAAAGGAAACATTATGATGAAAGTCATAAACGAAAATACATTTATAGTAGTATATTGTATTATGGCTTTTCAAGGCTTACATCATCTGTTCATAAGAAAATCTGCATGAAAGTGGATCAGCGCTATTCAAATCCATCTTGTTCAAGAATCAACCACACTCTTGCTCCCTTTCTTCCTGGTGGTCAATCTGGTCAGCCTTGAAAATGGGGTGTCACCTCCAGGGGTCCAGAGTTAGGCTGGCCTTGATTATCTCGTTTAAGAGTCAACAACGGTGGGGAGGTCATGGGGGTCGACAGGGAAGTGGTGAATGGTAGAGAATTTCAGGTGTGGTGACGCTGTATTCCTGAAACTTACATAGTGTTGTAAACCAATGTCTCCTTGAGGGAAAGAGAAAAAGGGCAGCAGGGAGTAAATCATAGAAAAAGAAGAAGATCAACTTATTTTGGGAAGATGTCAGTATGGTCACGGAAACCCAGACTGATAGGGAGACGCGGGTTTGAACTCAGATCCAGGTCTGTGATTTGGGCTTGCTACTCAGCCTCTCCAAGCATCCATTCCCCTATCTGTAACAGAGGGCTAATATTATCTACCTTCAAAGAATTAACTGTGGTCATCTGTGAAAAGCTCAAGCTGACAGGCAACCCATACTCAGGAAATGCTGGGTCTCCTCCTTCCTCCTTCGAGCCTGGCTCTTCAATTCGATAATGACATCTTTTGACATGTCATCAGTGCGCCTTGGAGAATCCTTCCACCACAGGGGCAGAAATCCATAATTAAGACAGCAGGGACAGAAGAGGTCCCTCCCAGCTCACCTTTCCTCCTACCTGCCCCCTCAAACCAGATCAGAAGACGAGCAAGGAGCTGTGTATATAACCTTTAGACACAAACAGAATACGGTGCAGTTTGCAAAGTGCTCTTACCCTCAGCATGGGAGCAGATGCTGTTTGCCCCTTGACAGTGGGACCCAGGAAATTGAGATCCAGACAGGGGAGGTGACACTCTCCACATCTCGAGTAAGTTTCAATGTCAAGTCTTGGACGAAACACCCAGCATTCCTATGGCACCACTGCATCCTGACCAAGGGCAATTTTGTCTCGGAAAAGTTCACCAGCAACTGTTTCCATTTTTACTCATTAGCAGCAGGGAATTCACTCCAGAACCATCTCCCTCCCTTGGCCATGCTCTTCTAGACCAAAGCCAAGTGCTCTGGTCTTAGGTTAGTCCGGCTTTCCTGCAGGGTTCTTTCAGCATGCATTTTAGGTATGGCAAATCACTGGGGTCCTCTCACCAACATGTGACTTTCCTTGGTAGAACGCATGGGAAGAATCAGCCTGACTTTGGTCTGGCTCTGGATCTGGCCATGGGTAGAGGATAATGGGACCTGGGCACAGTGGCCCAGCCATACTCAAGGCTGATGAAGGTCAATTAAGGACCCTTCCTCACTTCCTTCAGAAAAGGACCAGCCAGAAAAAAAATGGAAAATTGGACTCTCACCTCAAAAGTCAGGACTGGTGCACCCTGGTGGAGTAGAGGTTAGGTCCACCACCTCCAGCGGAGAGCAATCCACGTGTGTCCCAGGGATCTGGATTCCCATCCTGGGGCCTGTGGGAATAACCAAGATGAACAATGAGTTAACGATACAAATAAAATGCTTCTTCCTTTCTCTTCCTGTCTGCCTGCTCCTCTTCACTCCTGCCTGCACCTTTTCATAAAAAACAGGAAAAGTCAGGATTGATACCAAGCGTAGTTTCATGGCTGTATTTATTTCTCCAAAACAGAAACAGAGTGTCAGAGACCTTATGATTCAATAACTTCATATCACAATGGGAGGCTGAGAACTGTGAGGGAAAGTGACTCATTCAAAGCCACATAGCAGGGAGAGGCAGGGCTAGACCCCTGGCCCAGGACACCCAGTTCATTTTTTTCTTTTCTTTTTTCTTTTTTAGGGAGAGGTGCCGGCAGGAATGAAGGCAAACAGGCAGGCAGGAAGAGAGAGGAGGAAGAAGTATTTATTTATTTTTATTTAGTTGTTCGTTTTGGTTGGCCCCTGACCCTGGGTCATGAACCTGGGTCCTTTGGATGTACGGACACTGTGTCGGGAGACTTAAGCCATGAGGGAGCTCCAGTTTATTTCTCTTACTGAACTAAGTGGTTACTCTAAGCATGTTCGATTCGGACGGTCCAGGTGATGCCCCCCAGCACTCCCCACACCCCTGCCGCGCCCAGAAGGGTTGCGGGGCGATGGACTCATGTCACGACCTGGAGGATATGGACCATGTCTATGAGGTTCTGGTCAGGCAGAGCGGCTTCCAACAAAGGCTTTGACAAGCAGCCTCTGCTGGGAGTGACTGCCCAGGACCCAGGGGGAAAGCGCTTGTATCCCGTTGGGTAAAATGGAGGACCCTTGTGACAGGCTGTTGTCACTGAAGGAGGTGTGGAGAGCAGGTTCTTGTTTACGGTAACTCTTCCTCCTCTACATCCCCTCTCCCAACCCTCCATCCCTACTCACTTCTTCCTCCACCTCCACCACTCTCTCCATCCCCTCCTGGAGCCTCCCCACACCATCATTTCTACCCCTCCACCAGGCCTCCTCTCCTCCACACAACGTCCATCTTTATCACCATCTTTACCTCCACACCTCCTTCACCGCCACAGCCTCCATTACCACCAAGCCACCTCGGTCACCTTCCCCCCTACGCTCTTCACAACCGCTCACAACCCCCGCACCGTTCTCCCCTCTCTCGCCCTCCTCCTCTCCGCCCTGCTGCATTACCTCCTCTCCGCCCGCTCCTCCACCTCCATCTTCTTCTTGACACCGACACCACGCGCACTACCCGACTCCACTTCCTCCGCCGCCATCACCCTCAGTGACGCCACCTGTCCATCATTATCACCTCAGCACACCCTAATTCTCCTCCACCTCAGCCGCACCCCACCTCCTCCTCCACCTCGGCCGCACCCCACCTTCTCCTCCACCTCGGCCGCACCCCACCTTCTCCTCCACCTCGGCCGCACCCCACCTTCTCCTCCACCTCGGCCACACCCCACCTTCTCCACCCCAACTCCATTGCCTGTGGCCCCGTATTACCACCAGTTTTACTTCTCTGTAGCATTAAACAGGTCTTCCGACCAAACACACCTACAAGACCTTAACGCCTTCAAAACAGAGCAGGTGATCAGCACTGGAGTCTCTAGCTAGTCACTAAGATGGAAAAAACCAGGATTATTAACGCCTTGTCTTTCAAAAGAGCAGACCTTCTCTCCCGCCCTCGCTCCACCGGCCTCCCGGCAGAGGAACCCAGGGACTCTGGTTGCAGGAGGCTGATATTAATAGACTGTGCCTTTTGATTCAACCCTGGAAACACTGGCAGCGAACCAGCCAGAGAAAAGCATCTATGGAGCAAACATCTGAAAGAGACATGAAGGAAAGCCCAACCCAGCTTTGATCGGGAGTGTCTGAGCTGAACTGTGGTCCTTTCACAGGTCTCTGGGTGGAGGTAAATGTCGTTTGGAGACAAGGAAACAGGGTTTAAAAAAGAAAAGGAAAGGAAAGGCGAAGGGAGGCATTTTCTGAGGGAGCAAGGCCACCACGCCAGAGGATCAAAGGCGCTCGCCAGGCAGAGAATGAAGGATTATTCACTTTCTGTTTTTTCACGCCTGCAGCACACATGGGGATCTAATTGGTGGGGGGCGGGCAAGGGGGCCGTGCATGCGCCCTGCAGCTGCGAACCATTAGGGGCTCTCGGCCTCGCGCCCCTCAAATTGCTCCTCTGTGTTTCCTCCGCTCACGACCACTAATGTCTGCTTCCAGTCTTCTGATCTCGGAGGTGATGAGCTTGGCGGCTGTCGGGCCTGCCAGGGTCAGGGAAGGCAGGAGACAGGCTGGGGTGGGGAGGGGCTGCGGGCTGGTAGGAGGCACCCAGGCCTGTGCAGGAGCCTGCCAACTCCCAGCCCCTCCCTCTCCTGCTCCTTGGGGGTCAGTCATAAAGCCCAGCGTCTCTGGGGCCAGCATGGCGTCCTCTCTAACCCGTAACACCAGGGGAAATCCAGAGCGAAATGAAAGCACACCCACGGCACCCACCGTGCCGCCTGACTTTGGGCAGCCGACTCAACCCCGCTACCCTTCATTCCTCGCCTCTGAAGTGGGCTGTGTACTCACCCACCCAGGGCGTCATGCCATGTGAACAGTGCAGGGGACTTCTACCGGTTGCTGTCATCACCACGTGGCTTCTGGAGCCCTCATGCCAGCCTCTTGATCTACTTTATTGTTACATTAAAGGGAAGGTACAGATAGGAATAAAGGCGAGTAGGTGAGCAGGCAGGCAGGCCAGAGCAGAGAGCAGGAAGAAGCATTTTATTTATTTATTATTTGGTTGTTCACACTGATGTAGAACTCCAACCCAGGGGTGTGTGGCCTGTGCTCCTTCGGAGGCGATTGACCTAACCACTGCTCCACCAGGGCACCTTTCAATCTTCTTTATGTCCACGTACGCCCACATTCAGCCCTTCTCAACATCCCCTTGGGGTGAAAACTGTCCTGATGTCTTGGGCCTGCTAGCTCTCAGATCCCTCCCCAAACTAAGCATTGCTTGCCCTCATTTTTGGCTCCCATCTTTTCTCTCTTTGACAGCATCCTGGACCACATCCTCCCAACTGCCATTTTGGCCTCTAGTCTCCCCCCACCCCACCCCCACCCTGTTTCCACCACCAGTTACTCGTATACACGTAGCTATAAAAGAGAAACCCTCTTCTCTGCTGAAAACACCAGCTTTTGTTTGCCCTGCATTCACCGTGGTGGGCTGAAATTACTCGGCTTCCCTCACTCGAAGCTGAGCTTTGGGGAAACGGAGTTGCATCTCATTTCATCCTTGTGCTCCCAGCATTTTCATGGCCAGCATCATGTCTGGACTCTCTCTGGCATTTGATAAGTGCATTTTGAACCCAGCACTTACTGGCTGGGATTTGTTCAGTGCTGTTCCTTTAGCATCTAGAACAGAACTTTGCACATAGCTGCTCAATGAATACATTTGGAACGGCTGCGTAGTGCAGCATTGTAGGGAAACCACCTGTCCTGGTGAGAAGGCCCGGGTTCTAGGCAGAGATTACAAACTCATACTGTATGAGACCAAAAGGGAACTTCTGATTTTCTCCAAAACTCTGTTCCTTACCCAAAGCTGCCACAAATATTCCCCATCTTTATTTGTTTGTTTGTTTTAAAGGTGCAGGCAGGAAGAGAGAGGAGGAAGAAGCACTTGTTTTATTCAGTTGCTCATCATTGGTTGTTTCCCAGGTCTTGACCTGGGAACTTTGGTCTGTATGTGGCCTGGGCCTGGTTTAACCCTCTAGGGCACCAGGGAGCACCCAAATCTTCCCCACCTTGATACCACCATCTGTCTAGTGGCAAAAGGCCAAAATTGAAGGATAATATTTGATTCATCTATTACCATCAATTCTCACACCCAATTCACTGCTTCCAAAATGTATCCAACTTCAGATCATCACTTTACAGCCACCGCTCTAGTTCAAGCCGCCATCTTGACCTGGCAACTGTCTTCTGTCTGAACACACACACACACACACACACACATGTGCATCCTTTGATATCTTTCCAAAGCCTTCCCACTTTACTTAGAATAAAATCTCACACAGTCTGACCCTGAGCCCTTTCCAACTCTGTCCCCTACTAATCATCTCCTTCTAACCACTGGTCCGTTTCGCTATTTCTGGACTATTCAGAATTGTTCCTACCTCAATATTCCCTTGACCTTGAAAGCTCTTCCCCAGATGTTCATACCACTAGCTCCCTGTCATTCCTCGCTGAGGCCTCCTCCAACTCTAGGTGTCAACCTGACTGCTTACAGAGTGACTAACAATTTGGTCAAATATGATTCTGTGGTGTCTTGAATGGTATTTGGAGATGAGATTAACATGGAATGGGTAGACCGAGCAAAGTAGAGTGCCCTTCCTGATGTGAGTGACCGTTATCCGATGAGTCGAAGGCCTGACTAAAACAGAGAGACTGACCCTCCCTCAGACAAGAGGACATCTCCCTACCTCCTCCAACTTGACCAGTCTTCCTCATCTTGGGACCCTGAAATACTGGCTTTCCTCGCCTCTCAAGCCTTCTGTCTTTCAGGCACAAACTGACACCATCAGGTCTCCTGGGTTCTCAGCTTCTCAAAATTTCTCGGCCTCCAAAATCATGTGAGTGGATTCCTTAGAATGAAAGACAGTACATATAACCTAACGCGCGCACTCTTGGTTCTGTTTCTCGGAAGAACCCCAGCTAAGCCGGTAGGTAAACCCACACTCCTTCACTCCAGCCCCAAAGCTCTTCTTCGTGTGTGGACCTGCTGTGCTTTCTCTCCTCCAGCTGAAAGTAAGCTCCCTATTCCTCACTTAACTGTAACTCCAGATCAGTACTGGTTGACTGAATTTTTTGCCTCATCAGCCACATGATCTTAGGCAAGATGTTTTTACCTCGGGGCTGGTGTCATCATCACTGCAGTAGGAATGACATCGAGTCAGCCTCCCACCAGTGAGGTTTGGGAGGACACAGGTAGCGGGGCAGTGAGAGCAACCTTTACAAGATAAGGGGTTTCCCTGAACTGGAACATGAACCCTGGCACCAGGGGGCTGTGATCATTTATCTTTGTTCCTCTTCCCCCTGTTTTTCCTCCCCCACTGCACAGAGATAAACAGCAAATGTTTATTTCCAACCACAAGATACAGCATTTTCTGGCTATTTCAGTTTCTAGTCACCTCAGTTATCCCAACACAACATAGTACTAACTGCTGAGCATCTCAATACCTAAAAATGGTGGTCAGAAGGGCGACGGGCACAGTGGGGGAGCAGAGCTGGAACCGTGCTTTATCTAGCCTAACAAGATCAGTAGGAACCTTAGAAAAAGCTGTACATTGTGTAGTGAAATGGGCTCTCATACTTATCAATAAGCAAAGTAAATTAGCACAACTTTGAAAAACAACTTGGCGATAAATATCAAGACATCAAAAATGTACATTGGGCGCAACCTGGTGGAACAGGGGTTAGGTTAATCACCTCCGAAGTAGCAAGTCACACACCCCTGGGTTCAGTGTCCCAGGCCTGGAGGGAAGCAACCAGTGTGAACAACTAAATAAAAATAAAGTGCTTCTTCCTCCTCTCTCTTCCTGCCTGCCTGCCTATTTGCCTTCATTCCTGCCTGCACCTTTCCTCTAAATATATATATATATATTTTTTTTTTTTTTCAATTGTATGCCATTGAACTCAGCAAATTTTCTTTTAGAAACCAACCCTCACTGTTTCCATGGGATCTAAATATAAGAACAAAAATTACTAAACATGTAGAAGAAAACATAGTTGTAGATCTTTGCAAACTGGACCTTGTCAATAGAGTCTTAGCTATGATACCAGAAGAAAAAATAATTAAAGAACAAAAAATAGATATATGGACTTCATCAAAATGTACACATTTGTATACAAAAGATGTTATCAAGAAAGTGAAAAAGACAATAAAGAATAGAAGAAGATATTTGCACTTTCTGCATGTAACTGAAAAGGTATTTTTAATCCAGAATATTTTTTAAAATGCTTGTAGTTTAACAATTAAAAGAAAAATAACACGACTTGTAAATAGGCAAAGAATTTGAAAAGATTTTTCTCCAAAGAAGATAGATAGATAGATAGATGGCTGAATAGATAGATGGATTGAGAGAGAGAGAGAGAGGGAGATGAATGGATGGATAGATGGGTAGATCGGTAGATGGATGGGTGAATGGATGGATGGATGGATGGATATAAATATAAAATGGTTGAAAACCACACAAAAAGATGCTCAGTATCATTAGGAAAATAGAAATCAAAACCACCCTGAGATACCACTACCTACCAGGATGGCTATTAAAAACAAATAAACAGAAAATAACAAGTGTCGACATATTTTAATGGAAGCCTCATAGATTGATGGTGGAAATGTAAGATGGTGCAGCTTCTGTGACCACAGCCTGACAGTCCCTCAGTCAATTAAATATAAAATGACCATCTCAGTCAGCAATTCCACTCCTGGGTACGGTTCCAAACATCTGGAAAATAAATGACCACACAAATACCTGTACATGAACATTCGTAGCAGAATTATTCAAACAGTCAAAAGGTGGGAACAGCCCATGTATTCATCAGCCAATGAACAGATAAACAAAATGTGATGCATCTATTTTGTTTTTTAATGGAAAGAGGCAGGCAGGAAGAGAAAAGAGGAAGAAATATTTTTATTTTGTTGTTCACATTGGTTGTTCCCCCTGAACCCAGGATGCAAGTCCAGGTCTTTGGGATGTGTGTGGACTACGCTCCTTCGGAGGCAACTGATCTAACTGCTACTCCACCAGGCACATCAAATTGCGGTACATCTATGCAGTGGAATATTATTGGGCCTTAAAAGGGAGTGAATTACTGACACATGCTACAATATGCACAAATGTTGATGGTAGTGTGCTAGTGTAAGAAACCAGATGCAGGAAGACCACATACTGCAGCTTCTGATGAGGCGAAGTCTTCAGAAAAGGTAACTGTATAGAGAGAGAAAGCTGATCAGTGGTTGTCAGGGGTAAGATGAAGGGGAATGAGACAGCTTTCTCTGAAGAGGTCATGAAAATGTTCTGAAATTTGACAGTGGTGATAGGTGTAAAACTGTAAATATGTTAAAAAGTACTGAACTGCACCTTAAGAAAGTGAATGTTTGTATGTGAATTGTATCTCAAGGCAGCAATTACTTTAAAATGGTTTGTTGTGGTATTATTTATATTAGTAAAAATAGAAATATTGAAAAGATTAAAAGATCATTTTCTAATGGAATGTTAACCTATAATGAATCTATTTGATAGAAGAGTATACATCCAATTATATCTATAAAATATTTTAAATATTATATAGAAAGATTATGAAACACTTTTTTTTTTCATTTTCATTGAAGTTAACATTGATGTATAACATTATATTCATTTCAGGGGTATAGCATTATAATTCAGCTTCTGTATAGCTTTACATTCTTATCAACACCCAAAGTCCAATTTCCATCTGCCTTTACCCAGTCCCCCAGGCCCCCTTCCTTCCCCCACTGGTTACCACCATTTTGTTCTCATCATTATAGGTCTTTTTGTTTTGCTTATTTATCCTTCACACATCAGTGAAATTACAGTATTTGTCTTTCTCCATCTGAATGATGAAATAATACGAACTAAGAACCACAATGACTTTTTTTCAATTATGTTGCTCTGGCTTTTTTTGTTTAATCTGGAAGAAAGCACATGGAACTTTTAATAAAAGATGACTACAAACAGCGAAATTTGAAGAATTTCTTCTTCTTTCCTACTTTTGTGTATTTCCTAAGCTTTCTTCAAATCCCATGTTACTTTTCTAAAATCGCATAACTGTTGTAACCAGGTGTCAGAGTGGAAGATTCCTGACACAGCCTGTCCCCAGGGAGACCAGACAGGAGGACCCGTGGGCCCCACACAACACGCACAGGAGGGAGACCTCCCTCTCCACCCCCAAGACCAGGGCATCAACTGTGCACTCAGAAAGCCTCTCCTTCCTGTCGTTTCAAAAGTGACATGGAGCCATGGGGCCCACAGACCTTCATCTTCCCTTTGTCTGCCTCCCCCCACTTACTTCCTTTTCCACCTCATGGTGGCGACCCCTCAGGCAGTGACACGGACAATATTCCTGCAGGTGCTGGCTCACTCTGGTGTCATTTGTTCTGGAAAGAGTTCTGCTCAGCTCAAATGCCCCTGTGGAAACTCAAGCTGAATTGTCTTCATTTTCCATCATCTTATTTTAACACCCCCACCGTCCCTGCCTGCCGGGGTCTCCACCAGTCATGCAGGCATTCATCAATGTGAGGCACGGCTGCACGGTCCTGGAAGGCATCCAACTCCCCAGAAGAAATCAGTCCTTCCCTTTTCATTTTTCTTTCAAAGACAAAGAATCTGCTCATCTGGAGACAAGGGAGGCTGACTTTTGAGTCCTCTGGGAAGCTGCTTTTCAAGAATAGCACTCAACGTTTTAGTCACAACCCAAAAGATGACTTCCCGTAACCTCAGTGCTACTGAGAAGCCAGTGAGGTGGTCTTTTTATTGAACAATAATACATATTTAGTCAATGAATCTTGTTCCCTCTATAATAATAATAGCACTTTTTACATGACAGACTTTTCTTGTATTCACGCCTGTAACTCTCTCAACAAGCCATAGTATCCCCATTCTACAGATGAGAAAATGGCGGCCCCAAGTTTAACCAACTTGCTGGCGTTTCCTCAGCTAGAACAGCGAATCCTCGATGTCTTCATGAGGTTATTGGAAACTGTGACTTCAAGCAAAATGATCGACTGCAACAGCAGGACCTAGAATCACGTCATTTGGTCAAGGCTGACCAGAATTGTTGTTCTTTTGTGTGTGTGTGTGTGTGTGTGTGTGTGTGTGTGTGTGTTCACTCATCCACTTTCTAACAAAACGTTATGATCAGGCCCTGCTGTATTGGCCGAGGTAGGATTTCAACTCAGGCAGTCTGGCTGCAGACTCTGTGCTTTCAGTAGGACAGTCTTCAATCTTTCATCTACAATCACACTGGATAGCTCTTGGGCCAGGAAGCAAAACAGCCGATTTCAGGATTAAATGAGCGTAAGAGCTATAGCAGTAATTTTTCAGGAAGCAAGTGTTGCTTTCTGGAGTTGGGGTGACTTTGCACTAAGTTGATCTCATCCCCTTTTGGGAACTCATTGGGGTGTCTCCTGGGAAGCAGACAAGGGAAGGGAACACAGAAGGGTCTTTGTCAGGCTAGGCCTCACCATAGCAAGGAAGACAAGACCGTTGTATGGAGAATCCCACTGACCGCCGGTGGGAAAACCACCATTTGATGGAACGCCCAGCAACACTGTACATTTTCAGGGGTATGGGTCCCATCAAAGCACCTGTGACGGCCACCTGAGGGACAGCTTCTTAGGCTCGAATGTGAAGGTAGCTTTCCATTTGTATGGTCCCAGGCCCTCTCCCTCGGCGTTCTCAGGGCAGTGTCTCAAGATCCTGCAGCAGGAGCTGGTGACAGTGCCTGGTGCACAAAATCCAGACATTCTTGCCCCACGTAAGAGTATGGCCCATCCATGCGGTGACCAGCTTCTCCCCCAAGGGACCTGAAAGCTAGTGTGCCAGAGCCTCCCATCCTGCTACGGATTCTCCTCAAAGAAGTCTCATCTCCATCTACCATGTCACGTTTCCAGATCCCTTTTCTGTCCATACACACCTACCATTCTCTGTGAATTGCTGTTTTTCAACGAGAACTACGGCAGGTTTCTCACCCTTTTCCAACCTAGCCAGGTGTAATGACTCCTCACCCACCCCACCCCTTGGCCTCTTGAAATGACCACGAAGCTTCTGTGCCACTGTGTTTTGTAGGCTCTGTATGTGAGGCTCAGTCAACCAGTGCGCTTCCTCACACTCTGCTTGGCCCCAGCCCTCGCTCTGAGGAGGAAACGGCCGTGCGAGGCCACCACGGTCATGGTGTGGTCTTCAGACGCGCTGAGCTGGCCCCTCAGACACTTGCTCTTCATCACCAGTATAAATAGCCCACGTTTCCGTGGCCATTGACCCTCAATTAAAAGAAGCAGCTCATGCAAGTCCCGTCCAGCTGATCTCCTTTTACAGACATCGCAGCATCCATGAAAGTGTTCTGGACGTGTCCCGAAGTGCCAGCGAGGGTCCCATTGGCCAGGCCAACATAGAAGGGCCCAAGTTTGGTTTAACCGTCTGTTGCCACTCTCTTGAAATTCTTGCTAATTTTTAGGCAGAGAGGCTCATGTCTTCATAGCAAGGAGCCGGCAAACTGTGTAGCTGGCCCTGCTGTTTCCACTGGCCCCCAGCTCTGCGTGCGTGCAAACACACACACGCACTTACGCACACAGACATACATAGGCGTGCAACGCACATGCACGCGCACGCACGGACACACAACACACGTGCACACACACACCGTCACCGCGCCTCTACCTTTCTGAAGCTCGGAAGGGTTTGGCTCACAGAAGACTCTTGCAACTTGGTTCTTGACACTTTTACGAGATGCATTATGAGTTCTCTTTTTCTGAGGAAGAGTCTTAGACAAGGGACAGCTCTGTGAGACACACAGATATTTACCCCCAGCTTTGCAGGTGAAGCAAAGAGGTCTGTGCTTTAACCGCAGCCCAGAGCTAAGGAGGGAGAGGATGGACTCTAAGGCCTGTGGGGGAGCGAATGCGTTCTACTAGGAGGGCGGGCGAGGAGGGTGCTTTGGAAAGTGGTGGGACCGGCAGTGCCCCACCCAGTGCTGTGATAAGGGAGCGTGGGGCGAGCAGGGAGTAGCAAGCATTTTCCAGAAAGCCAGCAGGCCCCAGGCAAATAGACCATTTCCCAAAATCTGGCTTGTGGATACAGTCCGATGAGAAAGCATAATTTTTTTAAAAAGAAGGGAGAGGAGGATGAAGCATTTGTTTATTTTGTTGTTTGGTTTTTCACCCTCCTGGGTCTCCAACTCGGGTGCTTTGATGTTACGTGGTTTGACCACCAATGTCTCCGCCACCTGAGTCACCAGGGCTTGCCCAGACAAACATGTTTAAGGACGAGAGGGGAGGACTTCTAATCAAGTAATCAATCAGTTAATGTGTGGTCATTCCCCTCTGCCCCATCACGAACCCGGCTCCTTGGGCTCTGCACAGTCCGCGGCCAGCCACCTGCTGACGTCTGAGCCACCAGGGCGCACAGAGAAAACACAGTTCTTAGGTTGACAAGTAGACTTTGGAGAGGAATCCAGATGTGAGCGCTCACACAGCAGGCAAACTCCCTAAAAGATCATGAGAATTTGGAGCTGATGCAGTCTTTGGGGAACTTGCAAGGTCACAGTGAGAAGGCAAGGTTTCCAAGCATGCTGATGAGAGCATGGACTCTCAGACATGGGACCGAGCCTCCTGGCATGCGTCATGTGAGATTCGAGGCAAGTGACTCATCTTCTGGGCCTGGTTCCCTTTTTCTAGATAATACTGCTACTAGCAGTGACTGCGTGGGATTGTTGAGAAATGAGTCTTTACATTAAAAGCAATCGAAGCTGGGCCCCACAGTGTGTGCCCAAGAAGGGAGGGTGGCGGCTGTCAGTGCCATTAGGATGAAGCCTCCTCACCACACGGTGGACTCAGGTACGGACCCTGATCCTTCAAGATGACATCCTGAGCCTCTTCTTTTTCGGCCTTGCCCCTTCAGATGCCGGGGGCCTCTATTCCCAGCACATTTTCTTTCAAAACGACATTCCAGAGACTGGGAAGAAGAGACTAATTTTTGGAGAACTGAAAGGAGGAGGAAAAGGACACCATCGATGAGATGTTTTTGCTAGAAACAAACAACGATCCCATGTATAACTCCCAATTTACAGAAAAGCTAGGGGACAAAGACCATAAACAAACCACAGAGGTACATTAGCACCATCACACAGTGGTGATTTCTGCAGGACAACTGACCTAGTATCTCCACACAGCAACAAACAAACCTACAAAATGCAAGAAAACATGGAGGAAACCGTTTTCAAAATAATTACTGCTCCCTGGTGGCTCAGATGTTAAGCCTACAGCTGGGGTGTGGACCCGGGTTCAAGACTTAGGTTGGGGCTCAATCAAAATGAATACATAAATAAAAAGGCGTCTTCCTCCTCTCCCTTCCTGCCGCCTGCTTTCATTCCTGTCTGCCTTCCTCTTAAAAAAACAATTCTAAAGGACCTGTCAGCTAATTACAATATATGAACCATATTTGTAACCCATTCAAATAAGCAACATTTTTTAAAGGAAAGGTGCAGGCGGGAATGAAGGCAAGCATGCAAGTAGGCAGGAAGAGTTTATTTATAGGGTTATTTATTTAGTTGTTCATCCTGGTTTTCACCCATCCCTGAGTCCCTAGGATATGTGGTCTTGGCTGAAGGGAGCTGACCAAACCACTTCTCCACCAGGGCACCCAAACAAATTTTTAATGTGGAAGATAACCAGGGAAATACAAACTCAGAGTGAATAGTTAATGATACTAAGGATTTGTTGAATTACTGTTAAAAAAATTGAAGAGGAGGAAGAGGGGCCAAATGGTCTTACGGCTAATGTTTGTTGAAGAATCTCTCTCTTGTGGAAATAAAAATGGAATATATGAACACATGATGTCTGGGGTTTGTTACAGAATAATCACGGACAGGATAAACTTGAAGCAAGATTGTCATCAGTTGATAATTCACGAACTGGAAACTCACAGGATTTTATTCTGATTGTCCTACTCATAAATGGTAAAGTTCTATGAAAAAGCGAAAGAAAACCCAGTGCAGTCTATGGGTTTGGTGAAGACATTGTTCCCTAGGAAGGCTTCTCTCCAGGAGGGACTGTTGCCATGGAAAGTTCTGGAGAAAGCTATTTACCCCTTTTTGTCTCTATGTTCTCATCTGTAAAATGGGGATTGGAAGCAGCAGTTCTTCGTGAGGTTGCTGGGAATGTTGAACGCCTATTAAAGCACATACAACAGGGCCTGTGCCCAGGTAAGGGCCATACAACATTTGCTTTTATTATAGCACATCAAGGAAGTACGTCATGCGTCAACCAAAATGAAATCTCTGCAGACTCCACAGGGCACAAAGCACCTTCGCAGTCAAGGAGCCTGTCACAGCTGAGCCTCAGGTGGGCCTGAGTGTGGGGCTGCTGGCAGGGCTGAGGAAATTCAGCAGACAGGACCCCTGCCCCAAGACTGTAATTCCTCCAATCCTCAGGGGACAGAGACAGAAAAGGGGGTCCCCAAACACAAGTCCAGGATTTCAGAATTAGCTTCTCCTAAAGGGGAGTCAGGGGCTGCAGTGTGGAGGTGATTTCTTCCCGAGAACAGGCTTGGGCTCCTAGAAGGCACATTAATAATAATCACCAAACCAGCGCACCCTGGTGGAGCAGGGGTGGGTGCAGTCCACAGACATCCCAAGGACCTAGATTCGAGTCCCAGGACCATTGGGAACGACCAAGATGAACAACTAAATAAAATAAATTAAGTGCTTCCTCCTCTGTCCTCCTTTTTGTCTGCCTCTGCTCACCTTTATTCCTGCTGCATCTTTCCTACTACTAAAAATAATAGTACTAATACTAATACTAATAATAACCAAACCTACCATTTAGTGAGAGAATGTGCCAAGCAGCGTAGACATGTTTCTCTCCCAGACAGTCCTCACTCACTGTACACTGTGAAACAGTTATTTTGTTTTGATTCCAACCACACAGAAGTGAAGAAAGTAAGTGATGAAAACCTCCCCGTCACCATCACCGGTCCTGCCCTCCAGAGTCAGGCGCTGTTTACAGGGCTGGAGTTTTCTTCCTGAGCTTCGTCTATATGTAATCAGCCTTCTACATACATACCACTCTCGTATGTGCACAAATGTGTACACACACTGCTTGTTTGGTTTTTTGAAAAGAAGTTCAGACCCTATTTAGCAAATTGCTTTTTTCACGTATTCTTCTATCTTCTTCCAATCTCATACATACAGATGTGTTTCTATATCTATCAATCTATCTATAGTCCCATACACATATGTGCGTATACACACACATATAAGAACAACTATATGGAATAAGAAAAAGAGAGATGATTGGGTGTCTAAGAGAAAATTATGTGTCTTTAAAGCATGTGTCTTTCAGGTTATGTGATGCTGATCACTGAGTTCTTTTGGCAGCTTGGCGTTGCAGTAGGCAGAGGACACAGTGATTCTTCGTTGTGAGCACAAAAATGAACTCAGTAAGCCTCTTTCCCCAGTGTATTGTGTCCACTCGACATTATTTCAAGATTTCAAATCTTTTTTCTTTTTTCTAGAGGGAAGGAAGGAATAGAGGGAGGGAGGAAAAGAAGGAAGAAGAATTTTTATTTATTTATTTGTTTTATTTTTTGCTCCTACCCCTCTCCCAGTCCCAGGTTTGCAACCCAAGTTCTTGGACTTCACCTGGTCCACACCCCAGCCATCTCAACCGCCTGAGCCACAAGTATATGCCATCAAGATTTCTGATTTATACTTGTGTCTACTGTTTGGATTCTCCTTTGAACTGATTGTAACCTCTCCCCAGTTCACTCATTAGCATCAGATTTTAAGTTAAAAAAAATCCCTCATATGCTTTTCTTTTTAACAATTTTTTTAAAGGAATGGTGCAGGCAGGAATGAAGGCGAGCAGAGGTAGGCAGGAAGGAAGAGAGAGGAGGAAGCACTTCATTTTATTTAGTTGTCCATCTTGGTTATGTGAACCCAGGACCTTGGGATGGTGTGAACTGTGCCCAGTCCCTCTCCACCAGGGCACGCCCACACATGTTCATTAATTGTCTGTTGTGAGTCATGATTTTACCTTTTTTGAAAACCCTCTTTTGACAGCAGGCATTACTTTCTCTCTTGCAGAGACGGGACTTGAGACCGAGGAAGATGGGGCAGGTGGTTCGAGTTCATGCTCTTGGGGAGTTTGGATTCAAACTCAGGGCTGCCCGGCCCTAAAGCGACCAACCGCCCACCTATATGATTTTCAAGGAACAGCATGAGCTCTCCGCCATGCAGGCCCGAACCTCATCCTCCTGCCCTGCGGGAAGTGGGCGTGAGCCTGGCCAGCCCCATGGGCAGGAGAGCACGCTGCGCAGAGGGCCCGAGCACGGACCGGGGTGCAGAGTTAGGTGGCCCGAAGCTCCGAGCTACTACTTGTCCTTCCCCGTCTCTGGCCCTTCCTCTGGGACCGAAACCACCCAGTTTTTCAGCTGGATGATGCGGTAATACAGCATCACCAGCAAACACTGGCCTTGGCAGGTGCTCCAGGCAGTGCATTCATTTCCCAGGGCTGTGTCCCTAAGTGCCACCAACGGGAGCCTGAAACAGCAGAAATCTCCCCTCTCCCAGTTTTGGAGACCAGAGTCTGAGATCAAGTTGTCAGCAGACCACAAGCCCTCCGAAGGCCCTAGGGGACAATCTGATGTTTGTCATTGATCCTCCTGGCCCTGTGGGAGGGTTTTTCCAGTCCTCCATCCTCACGTGTCATTCTCCACATGTCTCTGACTTCACACCACATTCCCTCTGTGCCTGTCTGCTTCTGAGTCCAAATGTTCCACATAAAGATGTCATCCTAACTCCTTAAATCTGCAAAGACCCTGTTTCCAGTTAAGGCCACCTTCTGAGGCACTTGGATGTGTCTTTTGGGGGGAGGAAGGGACACACCCATAATGGGCAGCGTGCTGGAGTCCAACCTCTCCAAAGAGCGCCCCGGAGTTCACAAGCAGCTCTGTAGAGGAAGGGCTCCTGTGTCTCGCTGATTTGGAAACTGCTGCACCCAGCATGCTGGGTGCCCAGATGCAGGGGTGAGGCTCAGGGGTCCCCAGCATGCTGACATTCTGGGAAAGCGGCAGGAAGAAACCTGTCCACTTTAAGTTGCATTGTCCAAACTTATTTGAGGATTTGAACATTTATTCTTCCGTTATTTGAACATCTCAGGAGTTCCCGCTGTTTTCATCGTAGTCTGTGGGACACTCTCGGGAAAAGTCACATCACTGATCAGAGAGGCCTAGACTTGCAGTGGGACCCTGCAATCTGCTGAAAGTGTGACCTTGGCCATTTATTTTCCTCTCTGAGTCTCAGTTTACTCATCTGCAAAATGGGAGTGAAAATTCTGAATGAATGACTTAGAGCAGGTTCGGGCGCTATAACAAACAGCCCCCGGAGGTATCATTTCCTGGCAGGACAGGGCAGGAACCGTCCTGACTGAGCAGACTTTCTCCTCGTGCAGATTCAGAAACCCAGGCTAACAGATGCTCTGACAATTTAAATCTGTGGATTCCAAGTTCATCTTGGCTTGGCCCCTATTTCATCCAGGCCAAGGGGACAGAGCTTAGCGGCGCCTCCTGGGAGGCGTTTAGGGACCAGGCTCTGCAGGGGACACATACTTCTACTGCCCTGCCACTCACTGGAAAGGGGGCTGAAAATGGGGCCCCTGGAGGCACAGCTTCTTCCCAACAGGAACGTGACCCCCACAAAAGGGAAGCAGGACTTCCAGTTGGCATTACCCACCTCTGCCGCACTTACCTTGCAGGTGTGTTCCGCAGATTAAATAAGGCATTGACAGAGGCCAAGTCCCCAGCAGCGCACAGTTTCAGAACGAAAAGGATGCAAAAGGAGTGTCCTAAGGGACAGAATAGGAGCCAGACTCTGGGGCAGGACGGAAGCCTGACGCCCCTCCTCCCTTTATTCCCAAGGCAGCCTGGTGGCCGGCCGCCTGTGGTAAGGAAAGGGGAGCAGAAGTCCTCGGGGTGTCGTTCGATCCCAGGCAGCTGCTCCCCCCACTTCCTTTAGCGCCAGATGGAGACGTGTGTGCTGCAGAGCCTTGGCAGCCTCACGCCGGCTTCCCCGTGTGGCCTCCGGGACTGCAAACCCCACCTTCCTGCGGCTGGGCTGCGGCCGCGGGGCCAGCTGAGGGGTGGACCGCATGCCAGGCTGCTGGCAGCCTCAGCACACGCCAGTGCAGACTCCAGGGTGCTGGGGGAGGGCAGGGGGTCTCCCCAGCTCCCCACGACCGCAGCCTCCCTTGCAAAGGCCTCCAGACACGAACCACCCACAGCTTCATCCTGCTGCCGGCTCCCCACTGCTACCCAGCCACGTAGCACAGGTGCAAACCCTCTCTCAACTCCTCCCCACCTCTGTTTGCCACTGGCCCACAGTGACCATCCCATCGGGGCAGTAGAGCAAGACCCCTTGCAAAGAAGGCATGTCTCCTGGTCTTTCTTTTGGGGCCTTCCTTTATTTTATTTTCAATTTTCTTGAAGGAGCAGTGCATCCTCACATTCTCTATGTGCATCCTTGTAGGTCAGCGTTTTACGTATTAAGTTGACCACAGCCAGGTTTCTTTTCTAAATCGCGCTCACGAGAAAAGCAGCTCTCTCCAGTGCCAGCCAAGCCCTCAGCAAGAGCACAGCTCCAGGCCCCTCCCCATCTCTGTGTGTGTAAATAAGCTTTTCAGACTCTTCCTCTAGTGTGCACACTCCAGCCTGCTCCCTTCGCTTTGTATACACTTTCCCATGGATCTGGGTCAGGCTGGCGTTGCAGATGTCACAGGACTGCAAAATACAGAAAAGACAGACGTTGTTTCAGGGTGCAAGACCCTGAACATCTGGGCCCTAACCCCCCGCGCGGGGGATTCTCGCCGAGGCTGCAGACCTCCCCACGCCAGGGGCCTTGCTGACAGGGAACGCTGCGCTTGGCATCTGTGCACAGGCACATGGGTTTTCTCCAGCGCAAGGGACGGTGGGGTGTGACAGTTAGTGATTTCTCCCCTGAAAGTGGCATGACCCGCCGCAGTTCCCGTTGGCTGGAGTCGCGAGTGCCGCCCAAATTGATTGGTTTTGACTTCGGCACAGCTCCCTGCCTAAGTTACAATGTGACATGATTACACCCTCCAGCGGCCCACGGGCGACCTTTCGCACTCTGCCCCCTCCGCAGCCATTATTCAGCATAATTTGACGGGCTGGAGGCACGTTGGGAGAGCGAGCCGGGAAGGATGGGTGGGGGCGGGGAAGGCAGAGTCCAAATTAGAAACAGATTTAAAGAGCATTTGCAGGGAATTAGGCGGCGGGCCAGGAGCGCTGGCTGCAAGCATGCGGAACCCTCTTTAGGGACTGTCAGCTCCTCCTTGGTTTCCACAGCGGATGTTTCCCGGCCAGAGCGCAGCTGGTTTCAGTTCAGTTGTCAAGCCCGCAGCCAAGACGTCTGGGAGGGGCGAGGGCCGCCCGCACGCGCCGTCCAGCTCCAGCTTGCAGCGCCCAGGGCCCAGCGGCCACACGCAGAGGGACGCAGAGGCCCGGCAGCACTTTCTAAGAGGAGATAACAGAACAAGTTTCTCCACCCGCACTGCCCCTTCCTTCGCAGGGCTGCGTGACCTTGGGGTGTGACCTTGGAGTAACCCTTCACCCTCTGAAGTGTACGGAGTGGCGGCGGCGTTGATCCCACTGGGATCATGAAGGTGGACCCTGCGCTTAACCACGGAGGTTTTCCAGATGTTCCCGAAAGAGGAGGCGATTGCGCTAGGGTAGGAGGGTCCCATCCGTCTAGAAGTGACCTGATAGGAGGGTCCCATCCGTCTAGAAGTGACCTGAGCACTGCGCCGCGGACATTCGTGCCTCCACTGGAGGGGTGAAGGTGCTTTACATCACTGGGAAGAGTGGCCAGAGAAAAAGCCAGGCCCTGGAAGCCAGGCCTCTGTGCAGGGCCCGTGGGCAGACAGCCCCCAGAGCACAGCCCTGACGCCAGCACCCCGGTCCTAGGCCCCAGTCCCCTCTTTCCCTCCCCACCATGTTCCCATCCTCTCGGCCACCCACTCTGGTGAGGGCAAGAGCAGAGTGGGTGACATCACGACCCAGAAGCCAGCTTCCAAGTGCAGCTGGTCCCAAAGCTTGTGGACATCAGAATGACCCCTGCCAAAATGGGGCGGGGCCGGGGAGACACAGGGGCCAGGGAGTTGGGCACAGAGCAGGCATTTCTCCACCTTCATTTACTCCACAAAAATTCAGGGGCCTCCTCCTATGTGCAAAGTGCTGGGAACGCAGTGATTAGCAAGACACGACCATGCTGCACGGAACTTTGTGTTAAGTCAGACTGAGTGACGCCCGGACAGGACCGCCCAGGCAGTGACGGTCGTGTGTCCTGCAGGCAGGGCCGGGTGTGCACTGGGTATAGAGGACCATCCTCACTCAGACAGGAGGACAGAGGCGGCTTCCAGAAGAGCTGGACAGGAGCCAAGAGCATTCAGGGTGGCACCAGGTGAGGAGTGAGTGGGGCTGAGAGGAGAGAGGAGACAGACAACCAGTGGCTCCCAGGTCCTCAGCAGCAATTCAGCAAATATCACGAGCAACCGTTTGACAGGTCCAAGCCTGCCTGCTGAGAGGCAGTGGGGAGCGAGACAAGCGCACGTGGCTGTGTGGCCAACTTTGGAACCATGGACATGGCAGGCAGGGGGAGACAGTGATAGATTCGAAGTAGACAGCAGACTTTAATTGGATGCTGGTGATGAGGGAGAGGGGCTGATCTAAGAAGGTTCTCGGAGTCTATCTGGGGGCTGAGTGGAGAGGAGCCTTCCCTGTGGGGAGGACGCAGAAATGGAAGCAGGCTCAGGGGAAGTGATGAGTCTGTCCTGGTCAGGGTCACGCCTGCTGCAGTGTCTTCAGGCCCAGTATCCAGATGGGGTGAGCACCAGTTGTCATCCAGAAGGCGTAGAGACCCAACTAAAGATATGGAAACTTCGAGAAGGTGACAAGAGATTAGCTATCTGCCAGACCCTGGCTCAGAAGAACAGGGTTCCTGAGTAACTCTGGTCCTAGAGGAAAACTGGAGTCCTAACGACAAAAAGTCACTCATTCCAGGTGCCTGTCATACTGGGGCTGTGGAGCCAGAGCAAATGCCAGCCCTATGAAGCTTGCAGGGCTGGGTGGCGCTGGGAAGATACCACCAGCCCTCACATGGAGAGTCTTTCGTGTGTGAGGTTTGTCTCCATGGCACTCACTTGGGCAGACGTCAGTGCTCAGGAGCAGAGAGCAGGGGCCCCCAGGGGTGGGCGCAGCCCTGGGCTCCCAGTGGACCCTGGCTGAGTACTCTTTCAATTGCATTAGGGGGGAACTCCATCAAGAAGGCAGCTTGTCATGCTCCCCTCTGTCCCCCTGGAGTTTAGGTCAGAGGCTCATCGCTTACACTCCTTGACACCCCAGACGTTAGCCCTACAACTGGATGCCCTAAAATACTGCCATTTTGATGACCACCAGGTCAACTGCTTAAAATAGATACCCCGATGTCACACATCAGGCTGAAATGCAAAACCTGGGATCCACGAGAACAAACAGCCAGCCCAGGAGGGAAAGGAAATGACTCCCCTTCTATGGTTCATCCCCCGTAGGATGGTAAACTTAGCTGTGAAGAGGTCAGTTTCAAGTTTGCACCCAAGGAAGGCTGTTTAATTCTCGAATAGGACCAGCTGGAAAGCAAAGCAAGATTGGATTCCAAAATTTTTGTTTTTCCCCACTAAAAAGCCATGGGAAGCCCCTAACTTGAGAGAGTGGCTACTTGGGTGCACAGCTGGACGGAGGGTCCTGGATGGTTAGCTGCAGGGCGTCCGGATTCAAAAGCTCAGGCCGTACTTTGTGACCTGCTCCTCTGGTTGAGAGGCCAGCACCTCTCCTTTAATCCCAGGGCCCTCTGTAGTGACCGGGCTTAGCCTGGCCAATCCCGATGGCTGGAGAAGAGGCAGCCAGGAAGCGGTGCCCACCAGAGCTTGCCAGCTCACCGGAGGCAGAGTCGAGCTGGGAACTCAGGCCTCCGGCCCCACCTCTGTCTCTGTCGCTGCCGCGGTTCTTCCTTCAGCTGGGAACCCAGGTGGGAGCACGCGCCGCCTCCTCTGCCTACATTTCTCCACAAATACAAAAAGTCTAGTTGCTTGTCGTGTCTGTCATCCTCCACAGAGTACACTGATCTAGAATAAATGCTTCTAATGCATTTTGCAGATACCAAGAAGATACTAGAGAAATACTAGCCTACAAAGCCGTGAGTTCAAACAGGTGCATCACACGTGACGAATAGTGAAAGTTTAGCTCCCCAATTTGTAGTTTCAGATGAAAATGAATAGTGTCATATATACTCTGTGGAAGGCACCCATTATTTTCCAAAATATTTTTAAAGTAGTATTTTTATTATCAAGCTTGGAGTTTGAAATAGAGCTGCATAAAAATGTGAAACTGCCTCTTTTCCAGTGAACACGCGAGTAAATGGGAAATTTACGGAAAAATAAGAAAGAGAACCACAAAAGAACTTCTGACGTTCCCCCAGATGCTGTCAGGAGTCGCTCCATTGGAAACAGAGAGGGCAAGGGCCTGAGGTTGTCACGTGGTCAACTATAAGACTACAAGCAACAAAGAAATGGGCGGAATGACCCGAGAACAGAAGTGCGCCGTCAGGATTCACACCACACGGCCCCAGTGTGTGGCCCTCAGGCCTGAGAACAGAGCGGGGACACCAGGATGAGGGTGGGTCCGGCGGACGTCCTTCCCCTGGGCCTGAATTACAAGGTCTAGGAAGCGGTGGTGACAGGGACAAGGGGAGGGGGAGAAGTCACACGTGTCACACACAGCCCTCAAGGGGCCTCTTGGAGCTGCTGTCTCACTTCCCTCCCAGCGACCGGTTACCTAATCTAACACGACAAGATGGTATCTGGGGACCAACGGCTCCGCAGGCCCACATTCTGACATTCAGATACGAGCCCCTTCACCAGAGACAGGAACACAACCGGCCCCCACTTCCAGGCCACACAGAAAGCCCTGAGCCTGCACTGTTCTGCCTGAGCACTTAGCATGCGCTCAGCAAGGTGACCTGCCTCCTGTGGCGCTTTTCCTGCCCACGTGGGCATGACTAGCACTGGCCAGAAGATGGAGCTCACACAGGTTGAGTGACTTGCCTGGGTGACCACCAGGCGTCCAACCCTCGACCCATCTCTGTGCATCTCACTGCGCTGAACCCTGGACCATCTTTCCATAGCTCCGAGGCTGCTGACGAAACCTAACTCATCCTTC
Source organism: Solenodon paradoxus (assembly GCA_004363575.1). Taxonomy (NCBI): domain Eukaryota; kingdom Metazoa; phylum Chordata; class Mammalia; order Eulipotyphla; family Solenodontidae; genus Solenodon; species Solenodon paradoxus. Next base: position 64,885 of record RJWH01003918.1, read on the forward strand.
TCCCCCGTCCCTCCTAACGCTGGTTGCACTGGGAGAAGCACTTCCCCCACCTCCCTTCTCCCCCGGGAGGATGGTGGGCCCGCAGGCCCCGCAGCTCCACCTCTCAGAACAGGAGGCCTCCTCCCAGGCTGAGCCCGTGTTATTTCAGTGTGTGCTCAGAAACCACTGGATGGAGCAGTGCGACCTCAGAGACCAATCGGCTGACGTCCTGCGTCACGGCTTGAAGACCTCCAGGCCTGGAGAGGGCCCCACCTTCTGAATCACTATGGACTTGGTGCCTATCTGGTTACTAGAAACATCTTCACATCAAGCTGAAATCCAGCTCCTGACAATTTCCCATGTCTTGCTGCTCACCTCCTGAGCACCTCTTCCCATGACAGCTCTTCCGATCTTGGAAGACAGAAGAACTCACTGTCCCTCTCGGGATTAAACAGCCCCGGTGACCTTAGTTGTTACTCATGTGACCTGGGTTCTTGGTTCCCTGTGGGTCCATCCTTCACTGGACCCTGGTTCTCCAGTCACCTTACTTTTGTCTCTCCGACTGGAACACTTTCCCCCAGAAAGGCTCGAGGTCTTTTATTTAATGCCCTGTCTTTTCGGTGGCTGCCTTCTTGAGTCACCGGCCAACACTCGCACTGTTTGATGACACAGAGCTTTAAGGCTTTACTCCCTTGAAAGCACTGGATTTATAACTGCCATGGACACTTGTGTTTCCGAACAGTCTTTGTAATGTAGAAGAATCCCAAAGAAAGTGAGAGTGAGGGTCCCTGTGGCGGAAGCAGAAAAAGGAGAGATGACATCTACTCCATGTCTCAAGATGCTCAGACCATCACAGGCTCATCCCAGAGCTTCTGATCCAACAGGAAGCACCAAGACACAGGTGACCAAGGAACCAAAGATGGTGGCAGCGGCAAGCCCCCTGGATGGGGGTCATGAGCCAGCTTCTGTTGGCAAGCAGGGCCCCAGCTGATGAGATAGGCCCAGATGAATGTGCCTGGCGAGCCCTGACCACCCCTTAGACAAGTCATCTTCCCTCTGGGGCTGCATGTGAGCAGATGGCATCAAGTCTGTTGCAGCTGTGATGCACTGGATTCCTGAGAGTTTGGGGCTTTTTTGGTTGTTGTTTTAATTTAATAGTTATTGAGGTAACTTTGATTTACAAAGTAACATAAGTCCATTTGTACGGGTTCTCCATTCATCAAATCTGTGACCACACGCACCGCCCTCCACCAATCACCAAAAGTTCACATAATAGTGAGACCGTCCAGCATGTGACTTTCCTTTTCTGACAGTTCTTACTCAGCATAATCACCTCTAGTTCCATCCACGTTGTCACAAGTGACAAGATTTCATCTTTTTAGTGCTGCGTAGTCTTCCATTGTGCATTTGTACCACGTCTTCTTTATTCATTTATCTGACACTGGGCACTGAGTTCGTTTCCAATTCTTGGCTATTGTAAATAATGTTGCAATAAACACAGGGGTGCATAGATCTTTGCAAGTTAGTGCTTTTGTGTTTTGGGGGTTGGGGGGTGGATTCTTGAATTTAATACATTCTTACCGGTGATGAAGAAGTGTGATGCAAGTGAAATGGAGTCAGGTTCAGACTACAAGACAGACTTCTCGCTAGCAGGTCTTCACATCAGAGCTCTGGAAGTAACTGTAAATCCACCCTGAGACTCTGAACTCCAAATGGTTTTCCACACTTGAGACCCAGAGTGAGATGAAGACTTGTGTCTCTCGTCTCTGTCACCAAGGTCTACAACTCCAAAGCCACCCTGGAGACCAGCCTTGAGTCCCTGGGTGTGTGTTGTGTGGAGGAGCACAGGTCTTGGGATCAGGACAACCTGGGTCCTTGTTCCAGCTCGAACCCCTGATGTAGAGGGGTCCCAGATAAATGGCTTTCCTTTTCTGGGTCTCAGGTTCTGCACATGGAGAACCAAGCACTGAATCATTTTTAAGCTTCTCTGGAGTTCTGATTCTCTGTGACTCTGAGCTCTGAAGGAGTGGTTATTTCCTTGAGTTCCAATTTACTAATTTTCCCCCTTCTTCCTGGCATCTGTATTAAAACTTTACAAGTTTGGCACGCCCTAGTGGAGCAGTGGTTGGGTCAATTGCCTCCATAGGAGCAAATCACATACCCCTGAGTTCAAATCCCAGGTCCAGGGAGACAGCCAATGTAAACAACAAAATAAAAATAAAATAAATATGCTTTAAAAAAAAAACCCTTCCAAGTTTATGAGTAGATCAACAAAATGTGATCTATGCACACCATGAAATATTATTCAGTCATCAACATGGATGGAACTAGAGGGGATGATACTAAGTGAAACAAGTCAAAAGAAAAAAAAGACAGATGACCTCACTCATAGAGGGAATGTGAACAGACAAAACAAAGGAACAGATGAAACATAACCAACCCTGAAACACCTGCAACAGAACTGAGGTGACCAACAGGGACTGGGGTGGGTGGGGGCAAATGGTGGTGGAGCCCCCTGGACAGTGGGGAAGGACACTTGATGACTTGGTGGAGGGCAGGGTGTGTTGAAATATATCTAAGAAGTGGGGAACCTGTACATAGGAAATTATTGAAATGTGTAGAATAATTACTATAATAAAAAATAAATCTAAAAAATATTATTCAGTCATGAAAAGGGATAAAGTACTGATACATACTGCAATGTAGATGAACCTTGAAATCATTAGAATAAGTGAAAGAAGCAAGTGACCAAAGACCAGAGTATGATTCCATTTATGGGACGTGCTCAGAATGGCAGGTATATAGTGACAGAATGTAGATGGTAGTGTATAAAGAACTCATACAACTCAACAACCTCAAAAAAAAAAACACCATCAAGGCAGGGGCAGAAGATCTAAACAGACACTTCTCCAAAGACATACAGATGGCCAACAGGCATGTGAAAAAAATGTTGACATCACTTATTTTAGGGAAATACAAATCCAAATCATGACATGCGAGACCATGTCACACCTTGAAGGATGGCTGACATCAAAAAGACTAGTGGAGAAAAGGGAACCCTTGTGCATTATTGGTGGGAGTGTAAACTGGTGCAGACACTGTGGAAAACAGTATGGAGGTTCCTCAAAAAAACTAAAAATAGAACTATATGATCCAGGAATCCCACTTCTGGGTATCCAAAGAACAAGCAAATTTTAACTTGAAGAGATATATGTACCCCTATACTTATTACAGCACTATTTACAATAGCTAAGATTTGCAAATGACCTAAGTGTCCATGGACGGATGAGTGGATAAAGAAGATGTGGCATGTTCACAATGGAATACTACTCAGCCAATAAAAAGAATGAAACATTGCCATTTACAACGAAGTGGAAAGAACTCCAGGTAGGTAAAATAAGCCAGAAGAAGAACAAATATTAAATGGTACACATAGGATGCGCTATATATATGTACAATATAAGAAGACAAAAAGTAAAATTAAATCAACAGACTTAGACAATAGAACTGTGTTTATTAGAGGGGAGTGGGAGGGGAGACCTAGGGAATGGTGGTGGGGTTTTCCTTTTTTATTATTCAATAATTTTTCTAAAGGACAGTTACAGGCAGGAATGAAGGCAAATAGGCAGGCAGGCAGGCAGAAAGAGACAAGAGGGAGAAGCACTTTATTTTTATTGAGTTGTTCACAATGGCTGCTCCCTGACCCAGGATCTTGCGTGGGATGTGGGACCAGGGGTACTAGACCATCAGGCCACCAGGGAGCACCTCTCTTGACCTGCTAAGGTGGCTTTTATTTGCTCTAATGTCACTCTCAGCACTGAAATGAGAGCCTAATTAGCATTCTGGTTCTAATTTTCCAAAATTCAGATAGAATTTTCTGCTTCTCCTGGAATGAGAAGAAGGAAAGATGAGGTCTGACAAGCTTCCACACTTGATTCCAGAAATTTCTGTGGGGACAGCACCTCTTTTCCCTTGACTTTACAAGATTCCATGAAAATGCTCATCTGAAGAAGAAGCATCAACAGTGCACACAATCCTTTAATGTACCTATTGAGCACCTGGACTCTAATTAAAACACGGATTCCAATTTAGTAGGTGTGAGCCAGGGCCTGGAAGTCTGCATTTCTCAAAGCTCCCCAGGGTTGCCAGGTGGCTGCTGTGACCACTTTTTGAGCTCCTGGGCTGCACTGCTCAGTGGCTGTCAAGCATTGAAAAATGACTGATCAGATTTGGGAATTGAGTGAGTGACTGTAAGTGATATGAGAGTAAAGGAGATGCTGGATTTCAAAGACCGAGTCACAAGATAAGTGAGCGCAAAACAACTTCACATTGACTACATGTTGGAATCATAAGGTCTTCTTTGTCTCTGTTGGATTAAAAACAAAGCATATTTTCATTATGTGTTATTTGTGGAAGATGCCAGTGGCCCCCTTTCCCCCATTATTCCTCGCCAATTCTTTCTTAATAATAGGCCGCACTCCCCGCTTCCCTTGCAGCTAGCTGGGCCTAGCCGTTGCTGCAGAGGAAAGAGGCGGAGACTTTAAGAATCTTTCTTAAGAGATTACATGGGAGCACCCTCCCTTCCTCCTCAGTCCTTCCTCCATCCCACTGCCTAGAACGCAGAGATATTCTCAGGACCCTACGGAGTGCAAAGTACAAATTATATGGTGACACTTTTTTTTTCTTTTTTCCTCCATACTAGTGACTCATTGGTGCTAAATAAATATTTGCCACCTGACTAACCCAATGAACGAATAAAATGAACAAGTCTGCTCTCTGATACCAGGAGGTGGGAGCCCCAGACCACCCACCTGAACTTTTACATGAAAATGAAACAAGCTTCTACCTTGTCCAAACACAGTGGAAACATTCGTGAAAAGTCCTGTAATCGCTTTATGCCATAGAAGGGTCACTTAAAATGGTTCCCTACACCCCAATAAATCTAATCACGCTTTAAGTGCACTGTGATAGTCAACTTTTAAATGTTGTGGATTATTTTTACCAGACCCACATCCAGCTGCTTGTTTATTATGTTGAAGTCTCATTATTTCAAGTTTCTGAAACCAAGACATGCCTCTCAAAGTACTTTCATAGCAATAACTCAAAAGTTCTGTAGCAACTCAACTCAGCGATGACTTTCCTACCAGCCCTAGTATATGGGTGAATTAGCTTCGAGAACTATGATTTTATAAGATAGAGATGAGCTCATTCTCTCTCCTGACTAAGGGGGAATTTTCTGTTTCACTCTCTGTCCATTACGTTTCACTTTTTATAAACTGAACAGGAATTTGACATCAGAGCAGTCAAACATAGCAGATTTGAAGCAAAAGCAAATGTCTTTTCCCAGGTTTTAAGAAAAATATTTCATCGCATTTACCCAAGTATTCAACCCGTATATGTCTGAGAAGAATTATGTTCTTACACGATGCTGCTACCCCCAACACACAAAAGAAAAAAAGTCCTTGTTGCTTTGGAAAGTAAACTCTACCTCTGTGTGTGAAAGCCCCTTAGAAGCTGAGGGGGCACCATGGCCTGGTTCCCTATTCTAGGGAATTATGAGAGGCCAGGAGTGGACAGAGGCAAACAGAGGGGACCTATGGGCCAGCCCTGTGTGTTACTCTTGGGGCCCTTTCCCAGGCCATGGAGGATGACGCCTACTTAAGAGCAGAAGGGCAAGGAGAATGCTCCTGTGACTTTTTGCCCTTTCAATTCCTGCAGCCTGGAGGCCACATCCTTTCTTCCAAACTCACCAGGATTTAAAGTTGGAGGAGGTCGAGTATCAGTTGCTGGGTGGAATGGGGTCACAGGCCATCACAAAACGACAGGTTTACAGAGGCTCCTGGTGCCAGAGGAGCCTTCTGTTCTGTGGCAGAAGGTTCTGGAAGAGCATGTTAGTCAAACAGCATCCTTAATGGTCCTGTCACAACCTTCTGGTCTGGATGTCTCCTGTGAAAGTCGGTCCATAGCCCAACTCCCAATTATTTCTAAGATACCAGGGAAGTTGCTAAACAGAAAGCATCTGCTCTGTAAGTTCTCTTTTAGTTGAAATATATTTGTTAATACACCACTGATACAGTTCAGCCCCAAAGTTAAGTTCCAAACTGAAGCCAAGTGACATAGCTTAAGAACTGAGTTTAAAACCTCCAGGGAAACCCTGGTGATGGGTGTGACATGACATATAGACTGACAGGCAATTTCAGTATCCTAAAATGAATATAACATTGTGAGCAACAGAAATAATAAAAAAAATTCATAATCTGTGACATAAGGATTTAGTCTTTTTTTAAAACCTCCAGGTTCACAAGAATCTCTTTAATTTAAGTGACTTGTCATATCTTGAGGAGGACGAGAATTCTGGGGGGCGAGGAAGGGGATCGGGTGTCAGCATAGAAAATGTAGGTGATGAGAACGCATGTGACGAGGTCTGTGGGGTTGGATGGAGCAAGAGAGAGCTGCGTGCTGGCCTGCTGCAAGCTGGAGTCGTGGAGGACTTCAGACGCAGAGCTGTGCAGGGCCAGATTGTCTGCTAAAATGTCAACTGGAAAGTGAAGTGGTTAAGGGGATGGAGTAGGGGCACCGGAAGCAGCTTCTGCAAGAGCTCAGGGGAAGACCCTGACAGGTTGGAGGTCTGGAGAGGCTGCATGGAGGCTGCTGGTCTCGGACAGGAGGAGACAAGTCCAATGCAGATGAGTCCAGACTTCTGACTAGATCTGAGGAGATGGGGAAAGAAGAGCAGCTGAAACGGTGGAGGGAAGAGAGGACGTATGCTGAGGAACTGACGTGAGAAGCATGTGGAGATACTTGCCTGGGCTTGCATGAGCTACTTTTCCAGGCTCAGGGATTTCCTTCCACTTATTCTCACCACATCCTGTGTCAGAGGGTCGGAGAATGAACTTCACCCTCAGCACAAAGAGGCTTTCAGTGATAGCACCACTTCGCTTCCCAGCCACCATTGCCCGCATTCCTTCAGAGCCAACTCAGTTCCCAGCACTGGACTCCGAGTTTTCCGTGCATTCTCTGTTTAGCCCCTGGCCCCTCGGAGGCAGCTGGCCCTCGAGAGCATCATCTCATTCCACCTCGTGTCCTTATCACAGCCATGAGAGAAAAGAACGCAATCCTGTCACTCGAGGACCTGCTTATAACACACATCGTTTGAATGAAACCCCGTCGCGAATACCAAGCGGACAGGCTGAGAACCAAGACGGAGCAAGAGTGACCTGCAGGCCCACGTTGTAGCTGGAAAGGAGCAGAATTGCTGTTCAAACCAGGCTTTCAAGTTTCCCCTCGATGAAATTACACCCAACTACATCATATCGCCTTCAAAAGAGGGTCAGGATTCAAACTTACCTGCTCGTGAACAGTTTCCTTTGCAAAATCATTCATTCGCGGAATTAACACTCCACTTCTATTTAGCACGAAACAGAAACCGCACAAAATGGGCCCTGGGGGTCTCAAGGGGGCTGCCTGCCTGTGGACGGCACAGTAACATCTCAGCCCTGACCTCGTGATGGAGGCCCTGGCTCTGCCATAGCCGCGCACTGACCCTGAGCCACGTACTGTCCCCTGCACCTATCTCTCATTGGCCCACAAACATGGGGGAAATACCTGAGTGACTGAGGACGACGACACGCTCTGTGAAGCCTGGGGTCCTCTGGGCGGCTGTCCACACACACAGAGGCCTGGTACAGAACTTACAAGCACAAAGGCCATCGCTGATGAAAACTGCTTTGTCCCCAGCTGAGTGCGCCCTTTTGCTGATGGATTCCCTCAAAACGCACTTGGGTCCCGTCAGAGCCTCCCTCCCACAGAGGAGTCTCTTTTCAAGCTGGGGCAGTGTGGACCCCCCCACCCAGCCCCCAAGAGATGATAGTGATTTTCCTGGAGGTGGTGGCCAGGCCCTATAGAGGCTGCAACCTGTCAGGGTTGGTGCTGGAGGTCTAGACGCTGTGGGAAACCTTCTCCATGCGGTCTCACCCTGCCAGACCTCGTGCTCCCTGCTCCTTGCTCCTCCTGCAGGAAGCAGTGCCTTGGGCCTGGGCTCTAAGTCCCCTCGGCTGGCACCCCTGGGCCCACACCCACCCGTGCAGCCCGCAGCACCTGGGCCGCCTTCCCCGCCTGGGCCAAAGCCACAGCGGGAGAAACCAGAGCTGCTCAGCTGGCCTGCGCCCCAGCTTCCTGTCCAAGTGTGCGGCCGGGCTTCCTGCTGACGGAAGGGCGGCGGCAGCTCTCCTCCGACATCCCGAGAGGTGGCTCCCCAGGCCGGGCGGCCAAACATGTCCAGCTGGCACCCGTGCAGAGGCGGAGGCTGCACTCCATCCCCACAGCTGTCAGACGACATTCACAGGACGCGGGGTCAGGCCTCAGAGCTCTGAAGGGGATTCCTTGGGGGAGAGAGGAAGCTGTGGATCAGACCAGAACCCCGGGAGCTCTGGCTTGTTCTGGGCAGGCGGCCAGAGCAGGCCTCACAGACACCCCCACACAGACGGGGGGACCCTCGGCTCCACTCAGCCCAACTCCGTCACCACCGGCAAGCCTGTGCCCCAAGTCCCCTCAGGAGTCGCCACCACATACTAGAGAGGGTCCAGCACCCGCGTGGAGCCCACCCTGGCTCTGGTCTCATGACCTTGAAGAATTCAATGTCACAGAGAATCCTCTTCCCTTTCACAAATGGAAACAGAGGAGGGAGATTATGTTCTGAGCACACCAGCTTCACCGTCTCCGGCTCAAGGGCGGTAGGGAGAGAGGGAACGGGGTTAGACTTGTCCTATCCAGCTCCAGAGCCCATAGGGACACAGAAATCAGTTCCAAATAGGAAAAGAGAACCCAGAAGACGGCGCGTCCCCTGAGGTAGCGAGAGCATCCATCCCGTCTCTGGGGGTGTTCAGCAGCATTGTTTGCAAACACCTTCACGGGCAAGAAGACAGTGATTTGTGCGGGCGAGGGCCACACAGCCTCCTCACCGCTGCAGGACCAGCACCCACCCAGAGCCTAGGACGGAAGGGCTCCCGGCATTTGTGGGAGGGCGGGAGGCAGTGGGGGGAGCTGGAAAAGACCATCTTTGAGACCTTCAGAAAATAGCTTCCTCCTCGCATGGAGCGTTTGGACAAGCTGACTTGAGTCCAGTTGTCTTTGATTTATGGTTATAAGACCAGAGGTGGAGATGCCCACTCCAGGGGGACCCGCCGATTCTAAGAAAAGACAGAGCAGACTTTCTGATGTGCGTTCCAAGCACAACTGGTCTCTCTGCACCCTGAGCCCTGTTGCTGTGGGGCTGTCACGGCCCCACCCAGAGGGGTGAAAAGGATGGAAATGGCAGGTCTCTCCCACCTGCCTTAAGGACAGCCAGGTACAAACCCTCCTGCAGACGTGGTGTCACTCAGTTCTCCGGGACCCTGAAAATGCCGAGTTCCCGTTTGAAAACTGTGGGGCCTGCGACTCAGAAGACGACAAGTGACTTGTCTGCCCTGAGATTTAGCCTCAGATCTCCAGGTCTTAACTTTATCCCCTCCCGAGAAGCCCCTGAGTCTGTCTCACCGCTGCCAGAGACCTTCCAGTCCCTGACAATGGACCTTAAGAGCAGACGTGGAACTTGGTGCCCCGTGAGCTAAGATGGAGGTGCTGGATCCCGGAAAAGAGCGCAGGAAACAGAGCTTCCTTAAAAAATGTCCCTCTCTCTCACTGCCTCGCTCCCAGCAGGGATAACCTTGGGCATTACCACCGACTTCAGCGCCAACAGAGGATCTGGGACCATGTCCAGAGGCGAGCTGACTGTGGAGGCCAGCCCTCTTGATCACCCAGCAAAGGAGGAGGACTTTTCCAAAGGGCTGCCTGGTTGAGAGCTGGCAGGCAATTTACTTATTTGCCCTCATTCCAGCCCCTCCTGCTCCGCTCTCCATCACCGCAGGGGACAGGAGGACCCTCCAGGCTATATTTGTCAGGGTCCCAATGAGCCACGAGACCAGGAGGACGGTAGAAGAGTCTTCCCCACTCTGCCCTTGAATAGGGAAGATGGCCTCTGGGGCCCCCAATTCCTGCCAGGGGCTCGGCCAGGATCCAGCGCTCCCTGGGCTCTGAAAACAGCACATCCTCTCTATGACCTTCCAGCCCAAGAGTGAGTGCGTTTCCCAGTGTTGTCCCTCTCAAGGGTGCTTAGCACCCAGAGCTGCCCTTTCATCTCTTCCAAAGTCTTTATAACTCCTTTCCCTGTGCTGTGATTTCTGGAATGAGTTATGTGTTCTGCTAGGACTCCAGCTGACTCTGTCACTGTGAACTGTTGAGACTCAGCCCAGAGAGGGTTAAACAGATGGAAAGAGAGGGCAGTTCTGTTGGATCTGTCCAAGGAGAGTCGGGCAGGAGCTCCTGGAGGGGAGACCAGGTCCGCAGGGCTGGGAATGGGGGGCGTTCCCACGTGGGAACCAGGCCCGTGAAGTCAGCCAGCTGTCCCACCGAAGGCCCGTCCCCTTCTCCTGGGCCCCTCCAGCCCAGGATCCTTCAGTGCTGATGACACAGTCCATGCTTCTCACTCAAGTGGGCCAGACAGGGAGACTCAGCCTCTCAGAGCTCAGAGCAGGCCAAGCTTCCAGAACCGCGTCACCTCCGTCAAGACAGGCGAGGAGGCCTCAGCAACCACTGCAAAGACAGCAGGTGACTTTCCCCCAACTCCCAAACCTGTGGCATCTGGGACTCAAAGGCAAAAGAGTCCCAGTCTCTTTTTACCCCTCTAATTTCCATAGACCAAGAGCTCCTGACGGGAACGTTCCACAGCCTTGCCTGGGCAGGTACTCAAATGAAGGCCGTGTCTCTGAGAATATAATTCATAAGCACAGATGTCATGTAGAAAGGAGAGGCGCTGGGCCTCATCCTCAGATTCAGGGGGACTGGGAGCACGCTCACTGCTGAGCTAAGTAATTTCATGCATGTTATGTCATTTCATCAGTCTATAAGACAGCAAATCAGAACCCCAAAATACATCAAGCCCCCATACAACATCATGTACCTGCCAGGTTCTAGGCATTCTGCAGAGATAAACAAACTATCATTCTTGCCCTCCAGGAAAGTTGAGAACCAGGGGTTTGGAATCAGCCCGATCTACTTGGGTTTGAAACCAGACTTCAGCAGTTAGTATCTGTGTGACCTTGGGCAAGTGATTCTTGCCCCGTGAGCCTCAGTTTCCTCATCTATAAAATGGGTATAATAATCATCTTGTCTTGTGGAGCGGGTGAAGCTTTCATGTAGGTAACAAGCTTGGTGAATTCACTTCCACCGGTGCTAGACTATCATTATTTGAGCTAATCAGTCTAGGAGACAGCAGCAAGTGAGAGCAGAAAAGCACTTTTGACAGCTGCCCTGGGACTCTGTTAACACTGAATATAGCCGAAGCCTCTAACTCCAGAATCAGATACAACGTGGCTTTCCTTGTCACACTGGAAGCCTCCAGCAACCTGACCTCAGAAGCAGCCCACACGCCCTCAGTCCTCCTGACAGGCCCTGCTGCCACCCCTCTGAGTTGCCGGATGTCCTCTGAGGTCCAAGGTTTGGAGCGTTTCCGGGACTGGCAGGGTCACACTGCGGCTGGGCCATGCCTGGCAGCCGCACCCTTCCTGGCAGCCGGGCCTCCTCCTCAGTCTCTGAAAGTCTGCCAGCGCAGGGGGAGATGGAAGGTCAGATGTTTACCCTAAGGGAAGCCTGGGGTGGGGGGTGGAGGAGTGGGGAACAGGCTACTCAGCCCCACCCCACACCCTGCTCCTGCCACCCAGAGACCAGCCTCGGGAAGTGCCAAGTGCGCCCCCTGGTGGACAAGGGGAGATGCCAGCTCTCTTTCTGCCACCTCCTACCACCCTCTTCCTCACCAACCCCGCCTCACCCAGAGAAGGGTGTCTTTCCCAGGCCTAGTCTCTAACCCCCAAATCAGTCCCAACAGCAACAGCACAGTTGAAAACACCTGTTCACACCCATCCACAACATAGTGATGTTTCAGAGGCCACATTTTTACCAGCCCAATTTACAGATGAGAACATTGAGTCAGTCTCAGGCAGAACTAGAACTAGAAATCTTTCTACTTCTCCTGGGTTGTTTTGCTGTTTTTTTGTTTGTTTGATTTTTCAGTGAGCCATGCTCAACCTGCCAAGAGGGAGAAACAGATACCTTCTTGCCTCGTGACGTACCCCTTCCCCATTTCACCATCTTAAGAACAAGACTGTTCTTTAGTTTGCACCTCGGCCACCAAACCTCAGTGCCTGGTGGCAGCCTGGTTAAATCCAGTCCTTCCCGCAAGATTGGCTGCCTTTTCAAGCCCACACACCTCAGGGTCAGCCTTCCCTGCCCCAGCCAGCAGACCCTGAGCTCCAGCTCTGGCAGAAAAGGGCTTTCTCCTTACTGTGATCGGTGTGGGGCTTGGAAACTTTGGGGAGGTACCTGGATCACACACAAGCCACGAGGCCCAGGACAGTCCAAACACTGGGGTGGGGGCAAGAGGTAGTGACACCAGCCCCCTCGGCCCCCAGCCCCTTCCCTGGGCAGAGACAGATTGGCGAGGGGTCATTCGGGTGCGCTCTCTCATCAAGGAAGCAATACAGCTCTTGTGCTGGCTTCTTCCCTGAAAACCAAGCTCTTCCTTGGAGTTCTCCAAAGCTTGACCTTCAGCCGTGAATGCGGCCACACTCAGCCTTGGGATTCCCAGGAGGCCAGACTTGGAAACTACTGTCACTGGCCTCTCTCCTACAGAGCAGGGCTGGGGGCCACCCAAGGTCCTCCTCCCACGGGAGGCTCTCCTGGGCTCCAGGAAGACAGCTCACAGCCCAGATCCTTCCACGGGACAGAGTGGGCCCCGGCTCAAGGACAGGCCAGGCTGATAGGCATCTGTGTTTTCTGGGAAGGCAGCCAGCCCCATGCCCTCAGGCTTCCGGCCACCAAGGAGAGAGGCAGAGCGGGCACCCGTCTCTACCCTGTCAGCCCACCCAGGCCCGGCGGGGTGGACACACGTCTCTGGCATCCAGGGCAGAGCACCACAGCACTCAGCCCTCCGCCACTTGAACTGAACAGAAGGAGGAGGGGTGACCCCAGGCCTCCAGGCCCAGCCCTGAGCCTGAGAACACAGGGTTCAAGCCTTCTGTGGTCTCATGAGGTGCACACACCAAATCCCCTGCTGACCTGAGCTGTCCAGGGCACAGGAAAAGCATATGATTTAGCCTCAAAGCCCTGGGCAGCACTGGCGTCTAGCCCTGGGACCACAGCCACGTCATTTCCCTCCCAAAGCCTCAGCACACTCAGCTTTGCCGGGGGCAGGGCTCCCGTGCGCCCAGTTCCAGGGGTTCTGGACGCCTCCTGTGAAGGCAGAAAGCACAGCCCGCACATGAGGGCTTCCTGCTCTTAAAATCGGATTGACCTGCTTGAAAATGTCCACTTCCCCGGTGAGGGGAAGCCACGGGGGAACGGAGACCAGAAAGTGAGAGCCGCTAGTTGGCAGAGGTGGGCTGCCTTCCTCCACCCACCCCAGGCCCGAGAGGCGCCTCTGCCAGGGTCCCTTGTGGCTGACAAGAGTGGCATCCATCGGTCCTTGGACAGGACCGCAGCAGGGAACCTGGGGCCCACCCCGTTTGTCACTTGGTAGAAGGGCTGCCTGTGTCTCAGAGGCTGCGAAAGGGTCCTCCTGCCCACTTGGGGTCCGCATGTGCGCCGGGAAGCACCTTCTGGAAGGCAAATGAGGCTCAGAGAGCCGGTGAGGGGGAGAAAACAAGGCTGGAGGAGAAAAGCTGAAGGTGCTGGGACAGCTCCCCCCTGGTAGAGAGAGCGATCGCCCCACAGGAGGGCCATCAGGGAGACCTCCTACTCCGGACCCCAAAAGCATGAGGGCAGACTGAGGCCACTCTGCGGAAGAGCTTCCTGGATGCTGAGCTAGTCCTGCAAAGACCAGAAGAGCATGAGCAGGGAACTCTGGGCCTGGAGGCCTGGTGCTCAGCTGCACAGGTGGCAGGCGGCCAGGCCATGCAGACATGAGGGCCCCTCTGCTCTCTGCTTCCCACAGGATGCCAGCTTCTTCCTGCCGTGCAGTGGGCAGCACGGCCCAGGAGGGTTATTCAGAGCAGGAGCGCTTGGCCGGGGTGTGTTGCTGGTACTGCCCGAAGGCTACACACTCTGGACACATTACCCACATGGAGGCGACCTGGCGTCTCTCAGGACAGGCTGCGCGACAGCTCATACATGGCTCTGGCCCCATGTACCCTCCTGTCAACGGTCCCCCCTCGCCGTGCAGAGGCCACGGAGGTTCCTCACGCTCGGAGCCACAAAGCGGCCGCCTGCCAGTGCCAGGAAAAACAGGCTCGTCCCTGAGAGCACCCACCCTGACCGTTCAGGGCTGGGTGGTCCCCAGTGACCACACACGAATTTGGTGCCGGGCATTCTCCAGCCAAAGTCCACACTCCTCACCCTGCGTCAGGAGGGAGGGAGGTTCTGGATGGTGGCCCGTTTCTAAGGAGGCTGCTGGTGACTCCTGAGGCTGTGGCGCTTCCTGTCAGTGCAGCCACCCGTTGGGCCCCGCCAGCTGTGGGCCAGCTGCTGGGTGAGGAAAGCCAGCAGCCCACGTCTGCAGGGACAAAGCCATCTTCATCTTCAAGGGAGCCAGCCCAGACCCCGCAGAAAGGGCAGCTTTTATTGGAAGGGTGCTGGGTTCCTTCAGGCAAATTAACATCGACTGAGCGATGCCACGTTCTCTTTCTTGCTTCAGGAGCACAATGGACATGCCTGGAAATGGCAGAGCTTTTGGGCCTAAGGCCCAAAAGGTCGTGGCACAGAACTGGAACAGAACATGAAAAGGAACTGGAGTCCAAGAACTGGAAAGTATCCTGTCCAGCTGCAGTGGCCAGCGTCAGCTCAAAGGTTGCCTCCTCCAGGAAGCCTTCCTTGACTGTGAACAGTAGACATCACTGCCCTTTGTTAATTCTCCACAGAGAGCAGATATTTTGTTTAGTTACATGTGTGTGTACATGGATGTGTTTAATCTGTCTCCTCCCAATAAAATGTAAATGCCAGAGAGTTCAAAAGGGATTGAATGACCCAAAGAGAACTTCATGTTTAAATGCCAATCACACAAATTTGGTGAGGATACTGGAAATTGGTGGAGATATTGTTTAATGCGTGTTTGGAGTTACACAACTCCCAGGTGACTCGCAAGGCCATCGCACCCTTGGTCAGCACCCCAGTGGACTCAGGAGGCTTCATGCTCACAGACCCTGACACCTAATGGCAAAAGAAGGACAAAGTGTGTGCCTGGTCCCTCAAGGGGCAAATGGGCTTGTCTGAACAGCAGCCTTCTTTGATTTCCTTCTCACTTGAAGAAGGGAAGCTTGGGAGAGGGGCTGACAGCCTACTCCCCCTCCTCCCCCTCCCAGCAGTGCTCCCTGTTTTTTCCTTTTCCACCCTGAGTGTTTGCCATTCTCTGCATGTGGCAAATTGCTTTTCACCTTTGAAAATCCAGAATGGTTGCTAACCAACACAACCTGGAAGTTTGCTGCAAGCAGAGGTGTTTGGAGATAGAAAACACAGTTGATCACTGCCCCCCACTTCCCTGCAGCATCACTGACATTCAATTTGCTAAGCCCTGGTGGGCCATCTGGGAGACCAGCACTGGCCTAACATTCTGATGATTCGGAAGAGGCAACCTGCCTTTGAGAAGCTCTCGGGTCAGTAGGAAAGAGGTAACGGCACTCAGTAGATGTTTTATTAAGAGCTTGTTGAATGCTAAGTGTGCGGCAGTCCTGTAAAGTTCAGTCAGGGAAGGCTTCCTGGAAGAGGCGATTTTTGAGCTGAGCAAGAACATCCCAGCTCTGGTTTTGCAGAACAGCCAGTGATCTATGACATCAAAAAGCAATAGACCTCCATTATTCCCCACAACCTCCTCCAGCCCCTACCATCCCCGACAACCTCCTCCCAGCACCCCCACCATCTCTCCGCAGCCCCCCTCACCACATCACACCCCCACCTGGATCTGCAGAGCTGGGCAGTCAGCACAGTCCTGGCTAAGCCTCAGAATTACACACCCAGCAAAAGGATTTCTCATCCTTCCTCCTCCCTTCCCTGGAGTCATCCAGGAGGAAGGAGTAGGGAAAGCAGACCCAGCCGGAGAAGCCAGGCCCTGGGGCCTCCTGGCACCCCTGCCCCAGTGCCCGGGAGCCCGGCGAGCGCACATGGACACACGGGGCCTGGGCAGCAGGGCTGGCCGGCCTGACAAGCGCTTGGCCCAGGGCCGGCTGGCTTGGCAGCAGCTCCTCTCGGCTCAGACAGACTCCCTTGGAAGCAGATCTCTGCTACTCACTTCTTTCCTCCCTTTGGCTAACAAGGGAGTCAGAGCAGTTGGCTTGAAGCCTTTTTTTTCTTTTTCGACTCTCTCCCTCCTTATTTCTACTGCTTTGAAAAAAAGTCTCGAACCAAGGCATTCTTTCTTCTTGACGTCTCTGTCAGAAAACCAGTGCCCTCAGAGGCGTGAGTGGCACACGTGAGGTGGCCGCAGCCCAAGGACAGGTGTCAGGCTCCCCAGGATCAGGAGCTGCCCACACACACCTGCTCAGGGAGGGCCCGGCACGCATGCTGCTGGCGGAGGCCCAGCAAGTGTCCCGGTGGCCGGCTGAGGCCACACCGCAGCGACAGAGGCCCCTCTTCCCAAAAGTGAGCCTCCCCCTTCCCCAGCAGCCCTGTCCAGAGCTAATCAGCAGAGGCAGAACTGCCTGGTTCACTCCCTCAGGAACAAATCTCTCTTTTCTTCCTCTCCTTTTACACAGACAACACCTTGGGAGGGAACACGGCTACGTCCCCCTTTCACAAATAAGCGAAGCCCTTAGATGAGGTCATCGCCAGGGCAAGACTCGGGAAGCCACGGAGCAGGATTCGAACACAGGGCTTCTCTAGTCCATGCTCCTTCACTGGCCCTGTGCCATCGCCTCCTGAGGTCACTGGCCTCTGATTTCTGCTGCAAAGGGAGAAGCCACGGCCGGAGTGGGCACAATGTGGCTCTGAGGGCACCCCTCCTGGACTCTCAGAGAGCCCCATGCCCGGAAGGGGGCTGGACCCCCCGAGTGAGCTCTGAGGGGCTCGAAATCTCAGAGTCCCAGACACCTGGGACAGTCGTGTCCACTAGAGGAGTCGCTGGAGGGGCAACCAGGTCAGGAAATGATGAGGGGCTGCTGTCTGGGCAGCTTGGAGGGTTGGAGTCCTTGGTTCGCAGCAAACTCTTCGCCACAGGCGCCCAGGGGACCCCATATCTCCTCCTCGTGCCTGGTCCAGGAGCCCCTAGAGGAGAAGCCTCCCTAAAGATGACTGACAGAGTGGGCTCCTTCCCAGGCTCCTGTGTGCCTGGCACACACCCCACCTAAGGAACCTGTTCCCAGGGCTGGGGCTGCGGCCCCCCAGATGGAGACTTGGGGAACCCATGCTGAGTCAGAAGACTCATAAGTAACTTCAGTTCCACACTCCTCCCCACAGCGCCTATTGGCCCACGTGTGCCAGGGCTGGAGAGCGAGAACTCATGTCCCCGACCGGCCTTCAGGGCCTCCCGGGGCACTGTCTCTGCTCTCGGGAGAAGTTGAGGGGAAGAGACCTCTGGGCTCTGGTGGGAGGAGCCGTGGTCCCCACGGAGGAGGAGGCCCTGAGAAGGCGCTGGAGGCTGGTAGAGACATGACAAGCGGACCTGGGAGGAAAATGGTAGGGGCTCTAGAGGAGGAGCAAAGTGTGGGCCAAGCCTCGTGCAGGCGGGCGATTCAATGAGCTTCTGTGGGCTCTGTACCTCGTCCTCTAGGGAACCAAGAAAGTGACCCTCTGACCCTGGGAAATGCCTTCCCGCGCACACTCCCTGTCTATACGACAGCAGAACTCTTCCAGCTTCTCAGTGATGCCTCCCCCAAATACTCTCTTGGAAACCAGAAACATACAGAACAGAGAACACGTGCTGGGACCGCCGTTCCCTGTCAACCAGTGCCTCCTAACATTTCACAAATGGGTAAACTGAGCCCCTGCCACATGGCATGACCTGCCCAGGGCCACCCACCAGAGAAGGGCAGAGCCAGGACTGGAAGCTCCTTCTCAAGCAGAGCCCTAATCACACGTGTGTGCTAGTCACACTGTGAGGTCGTCTTCTTTTGGGGGGACAGGCTCAACCTTCCCTACCCCACCCCCATCCTGGCCCAGGTGTGGGGGTTCAGATCAGCCCTCACCTGTCTCTTGCAGACATGACAGGTCCTGGGTGCACCCCGCTCTGCCGTGTGTCCGAGTCAGGGCATGTGGGGTCAGCAGGGGAGGTCAATATCAGATCCCCTTCTGGGACCAAAGCCTGTCCCACCCACAGGCTCTCTGTGTCCTCACCGTGGGCCCCGAGGGCCGGAGATTAATAGCTCTGTCCCCAAGGCATCGCCCGAAGCCGAGGAGTCTGGACAACCAGCCGGGAGGGGATGCTCATGTGATGGGGACACCAGGGAAAGGTCATCTCCGCTGTGAACAATGATCACTCTGCCAGCTGACATCTCACGAGGCCCTAAACGTCGGGTCCAGGCCAGTGTGACTGCGATGGCAACACCCTCTTGGCCACAGCCGAGTCTGCCTGTCAGCTGTTAGGAAAGGGGTTCAAGTCCGGCTGGCCGGGTGTCCAACTTCCCGGCTCTCCTTTTGATTCTGATCTCGGCTCCCTCCGCGCATGAGCCTTGGCTCCCCGCGGGCCTGGCGCTTCCTCAGGGCAGGCGGTCAGAGAAATGCCTGCAGAGAATTCGGGGGACAGCAGCCGCTGCGCTGCCTGCTGCTTGGAGCCCGCCTCACCGGAGGGCACGCTGTGCCAGGGTAAAGTCATCTGCAGACATGCTCGCTTCCCAGAGTGCTTCCAAACCCCTGTCCCGCCTGCGACTCCCTCAGGTTGACTGACGCTTGAGTCTGGTGGGTTCGACAGCACTTGGGGCCTGGAGTCTTGTTTTATTCTCGATTTACAGGGGAAGGAATCAAGTTGTGGACCCCGAGGTGCAGGCCCCCTTTGGAAGGGAAGAGGTTACATCTGAGGTAGGAGCTGGCCAGTCCTCAGAGACTCTTGTCTGCAGTAAATATCACAGAACCTCAGAGCTGGGCTTCCAGGCAGTCTGCTCAGAACGCCTCCTGTCCCTGCTGGAATGGATGAGGCCCAGGGCAGGGACCTGCCCATTCTCACAGAGTGAGGGACATCGGGTAACCTCCAGGCAGGTCAAGGATGGTTTCCTCTGCTTAGAGAAAGCAGTGAGCAGAAGCCCTGGGGACTGACCCTGTAACTAGAGTAAGCAACTGCCACAGGAGAGGGTGATGGAAGATCAAGTCTCCAACTTCTCCCGCTGTGTGGTCCTCGCCTTAGACCTCCCTCTGCCCCATCTAATGAACAATGCACATAAAACCAACTGGCAGAGGCCAGTAATGAACTCGACAGCCTTCTTGATTCAGCAATTGCCAGTTCTTTCTGCAAAAACCTTCCAACACTGACCAACGGGAAGAGCATCCTGGCTTCTGCCTCCTATTGTCTAGGTGAAAACAAGTTGTAGGGATTGATGAAGGCAGATGTCCAGGAGAAAAGTGTGGTAGCAGGAACACACAGGTCAGCTGAGGGCTTAGGCTCAGAGAATCCACTTTTGCTTTTAACTGTCTCTCCAAAGTATGCTAAAACACAGGCCAGTCAAGCACATTTCAAAGTTTCAAATAGTGAGCAGTGGGGGGGAACAGTGCTGCAGTTCTCTAACTGTGCTGAAGACCAGCATTGCTTCGGAAGCACAGCAGGTGCCTACACCCCTCTGCAGATGCAGAAAGCCAGGATGAGGCATTCACACCAACCGCTTGCCCGGTGTCCCCCAGCAGGGGTAGGAGGGCTTCTTTCTGAGAGCCCACAATCTGAGAACAGAGATTTTAACCTCAGATAAGAAGTGATCAATGATTCCACCAACAAAATGGGTCTATTTGGCAACAACAACAAAAAGGAGTTTGGTGAGAGCCGTCTATTTGGCAACAACAACAAAAAGGAGTTTGGTGAGAGCCATCTCAGGGCAAAACTCACATATATTTTGAAGAAACCCCCGTTGTGAGGAGGCCAGCCCCCAACTTATATACCCTTGGGAGGGGTTGCTGGGAAAAGATGCCTCCTTCTTCCTCCCACTGGAGCAGAGAAGCAACATCTCTTCCAACGGAAGGAGCTGCAAGGCCTGGTGGGTCCAGTAGTTTTCTGGATTCACACGCAGAGGGGCGCTCCTCTGGTCTCCTGACCTCATCTCTGTAGCGTTTCTGGATATTAATGCTCATATAAGGAAATGAAGGTGTCATTAGCAGGGACCTTACTAGTCCGTCATCAGCAAGGAGCCCTGTGCAGTCTGAGGTCTGAGGGGTCAGGAAACCAGCCCCCAGGGGGGGAGAGAGCCACAGTGTTCCCAGGCCAGGAGGGCTCGGGTGGGAGGAGCAAGGGCAGAGGCATGGGGTGGGCTGGGCAAAGGGGAGGGTGGCCTGGGAGAGTGCCAGGCACCGCAGGCTCAGGGATCCAGCCGCACAGGGCCTGGGGCCCAACAGACACCCCTGAGTGTGGAAGGCAGAACTCTAAACATCAAGCCAGGCCAACACAGCTGGCAGAGAGCACTGACAGAGAACCTGGAGCCCTGAAAACAGCTCCGTTTCATGATCAGGTCTCTCTCTTTCCATAAACTTTGCTTAAGTTCAGAATAAAAAAAATAAACACAGGCAAATTACACTTACTTCACACAGTCGTTTCTGGGTGGTAAGTTCTGTATTAAATTCAAAATTCATAGGCGTGGGCCAAACGGCCCACATCAGCCAAAACATGAGCCCCGGAGAGACGGGGGCAGGTGTGGGGGCTGCTAACCTTCAAAGAACTCAGTAACTGACCCGCTGTCCCCACCAAACCCCATGTCACCATTGCATCCCCTGCCATGTCCACACTGCTCGGGACAGAAAGACCTGAGCCCAGGAGCAGGCAGGGTCTTGCCAGACTAAATCTTCTCCAGAGGAAGGTGGGTGGAGTGGAAGGAACATGAGATGAGAAGTCAAAATAAGTCATTTTAAGAATTGACTTGTCCTTTGTGGAAATGGTGACATCGCCTAACAGTCCCCCCGGCTGCACAGTGAGGGGTACCACGTACACAGCCCCTCCCCAACATGTGGCATTTAAACAGCAAACATTATGGCTTCACAGCATCTGTGGGTCAGGAATCTCTGAAGTGGCTTAGCCAGTGCTGCCACCGCTCCTGGTCCCCCCTGAGACTTTGGTCAAAGTGCTCTCTGGGGCTGAATCAGCCTGAGGTTCCCCAGAGAGGAGCTGAGTCCAGGGTCCTCAAGGGGCTGCAGCTATTGGTCAGGCCTCCACTCCTCACAATGGGGGTTTCTCCAAAGGCTGCTCCCAGCATGGCTGCTGGCATCCCCTGGAGAGTCAAGAGATTCTTGAAACAGGGGAAGTTGAAGTGCCCCAGGCAGACCTGCTACCTTGTTAGAACTCACCTTGGAGGCACCATGGCACTATCCTGCCATTGTCTGCCCTCTTGTCGGCACAGGCCAGTGCGCATGCAAGAAGAGGGCGATGGAGCTCTATCCCCTGAGGGAAGAAGTATCAAAGAATCTGGGGACACAGCTCCAGGAGCGCCATAGGAGTTAGAGCCAATGATCCCCAACGGGTCTCAGCCATAGAGCTGTGAAAACTGAAGCAACCCCTGAGCACCGACAGTGACTAGCACATAAATAGGATCAGACATCGTACTATTAGGACTCCAGAAGGCATCAAGAGTTTATCAACTCAGCTGCACGCCTGCAGGAGAATCCCCTCTCTTTACAATGACAAGAGGGGACTGTCACTCCTGAAGACTTGGGGCTCGCCTGGGAGCTCATGCCCTAGGCTGGCCTCCTAGGACCCCAGTGACATCCACCGGACAGCTTGCATATGACCGGAGTCGGCCTCTCTGCTGCCCCCTTGACCTCCGTTCCAGCATGCCAGCAGCAAACAAGAGTTTTGAATCTCAGATCATCCCCTGAGCATAAATCAAAGGAGAAATAAGTGTGTACTCTCCTGTCTCAGCTTAGGTGGCATCCCCTTGGCAATCCCCAAAACATTCTCTTTACTCTCACATGCATCATATTTTTTTGGAGTCAAATCACAATGGACACATTTGGTCTAGAAACCTTTGTGTTGAGGACATGGATAAGAAAGATGCTTTTTTACCCAAAAAGCTAGTTAAACCAGCTCAGACGGAGCGTGTCGGGCGCTCTGTGTGGGTGTGGGCAGATGCTTTTGTACACGGCGTGAGTGGAAGGGCTTTTCTGTGCACTTGCGTGTGTGTATGTGTGTGCTGGGTGCTTGCCTGTGTGGAGGCAGGGGGCGTGCGTGTGGTGAGGACCACCTCGGTACCCTCCGGCCGGGGCCCAGTGCTCCCCAATGGCAAAGGAACCAGAAATCTGTGAGCACATTCCTTTTCCTGCCAACATTACACTCTTCTCAGGAAGTGCGCTTGCATCTTGGCCAGCATTTGAGATTTCTCTCCCCAGGCCCCTGGAGAGGCCTCCCAGCGATGAGCTGGGCTGAATGCAGGAGCCCAGGAAATAAAATCACACCTCACATCTCAAAAGCACGGGCGGGAGGGTGTGGGAAATGCCAGAGGAAGTCGCAGTCCCCAAGGCTGCAGCCCACAGCTTCTGGAGAGAGAGGAAGGCCTGCATGGCCCCCACCAGCAAAGGCCCAGTTTGGTCTTCACATCAGCCTGAGGAGCGCCCCTCTGCCGTTTCTGCCTTCTGAACGGAAGGTGGAGAAGGGAGGCAGCATCTTTGTGTGTTCATGAGCATTGTAGCGCCTGCCAGGAGGACATTCAGAGCCCCTCTCCCTGTTCTGGGCCCTCATAGTCTAAGAGGATTTTTTGTCCCAACGCCCTGTGGAGCAGTGGTTCTCCCATCCTCCGACCTTCTTCCTCCGCGCCCACCTCGCAGGCTCCCGGCTAAAGGGTCCAGGCTCCATTACCCTCCTGCTTGGCTTCAGCAGACAAGCTGATGGTGAACCAGAGTGCTGGGCCCCTCCACCCCAAAGGGAAAGGTGGCCTGTGGGACCAGGAGACCCCCAGAGGAAAAGGCAGCCTTTTAGCCTCTGCTCCATGAATAGCTCATCCAGGGTCTTCGTTGGGGAAGGGGCTGCTGGTGCATAAAACCTCACAGATGTCGACATTTTTTTCATCCCTGGGTTAAGATGTCTTCCATAAGCTTTTATTCCTCATTTGTTACTTCTTTATTATCCAGGAGGTTTTGCCGCCTCCCTCTTCTGGAGTCTCTGAAGAGAGCAGCGGTAGCCCGGCCTGTCATTATCCCGGCCCTTTTCTCGGGCCTCCAGAGGCAGCCGGGGCCTCCAGCCCCATTGTGGGGAACAGCAGGTTGCTGAGGCCTGCGGCATCGCCTCAGAGCCTTTGTGCAGAAGCCTCCCCTCCACAGCTTGGCTCTGAGTATGTGAAAGGTCAGGCCAGTCAAGCCTCCATACCTGAGCTTTTGTGTGGGGCTGAGGCAGGCCATTCCAGAAGGAATTTCTTGGAGAGCAGCCTAGAGCCTCCTTTCTCCCTCATTACGAGGCACGGCCATACTAGACCCCTTGGGACTGACGGTGAGGGAACAGATCCCTTTCCATCAGCTCTTCCCAACTACACCCTGACAAAACAGTACCCAGACAGCTCAGAAGTGACTGAATAAAGCCCGAGGTCTCTGAGATGTTGAGAAAGAGTTTTGTCATAAATCGTGTCTGCTGGTTTTGACCCTCCTTTGTCCTGGAGTCTAGAATTTTCTGCAACCTCTGTGCCCCCGCCCCCATCAAATGGACATAATACACCCACCTCTGTCTACTATGTACAGAAATTCTGGTTGTTCCATATTCCAAAGAGGGCTATAGAAACAGTCTTATAAGTCATAGATGTCTATATATAATCTATTTGCTTAAAGAAGGAAGAGAGAGGAGGAAAAAGCATCTACGTTATTATAATTTGTTGGTTTGGGTTTTGGTTTTGCCCCCTCACCCCCACCCCAGGTCACAAACCTGGGTCACGAACTTGGGTCCTTGGGCTTGATGTGGTCCTCAGGTCAGCATCTCAGCCGCCTAAGCCACAGGGCGGGAATCTAGATTTACATACTGCCGCGTCCCGTGACGGCTGTGTACATCTGGCTTGGATGTGAGCTATCACATGATGTGCCTTAACTTTTCCAAAAAAGATGGAGCAGAAATACAGACAGATTTAAGGCCCTTGAGGCATCTGATTCCAAGTCCTGCCCAGGCTTGAAACTCTGAGGCTCTGACGGGCAAATCTCAAGTATTTTCTAATTCTGAGATTCCGCTGTCCTCTGCATTTATTAAGAACTACTGCGTGCGTTTTCTAGTGATTCAGCTGAATATAGCCACTTCCACTCAGGCCATGGTGGAGTAGCAGGGAGAACATGGTGACGTCACCAGCTGAAGAACAGTCTCACCTGTGCAGCCTTTAGCTGAGGGCAGGTGCGGTTAGCACTGCAGGCAGGGAGGGGAGAGGGAAGAGGGTGCACAGTGTTGATAAAAAGAATTTTTTTCTGCTCTGGGAACCAAGAAAATTGTGACAGTGATGAGAAAGAGGGTAAATCCATAAAGGGAAAGAGCCAGAAAAAAGATTCCCAAATTCTGTCCACAGCTGTGTCTAAATCCTGAACCCTGCACGTGCAGCATAGATGCAAAGCGGTGAAGCCACTGGAGAAAGAGCAGCACTGATGCCAATGCTGTCACCAGCAGTCTATTGCTTCAATCCAGCCAGGATCCTGAATCTATTCGATTCCAAGCAGCATTTATTTTTACCATCTTAATGTCCCCGAAAGTCAGGTGTGACTTACATTTGAAGGTGGCTTTGTCAATAAATTTTGTTTTGTTTTGTTTTCACAACAACCTCTTGAGAAATCAGGGTGTAGCTCAGAATCAACAGCAGCTTAGAATCGAATAAATATGATAATTGCCTGAAATAACCAAAGAAATAACATCTATCAAAGACAAATCTAAACGTTAATGTGCATAAATGCACGTCTTAGAACGCAATCCAACAGTATTCAACAGGCACAGAACCAGGAAAATAGAGCATCTTCTCAAGATAAAATAACATCAGCTGAGACAACCACAAGGGGACTCAATGTTATAATTGGCAGACAAGGAATTACTAGTATGTAGCATAATGATCTTCAATGGAATAAAAGAAAACAGAATACATAGATATGAACTCTCAGCAAAGAAACAGAAATGACCTATGCTTCTGCCTTATACATTAGAAAAAGAAAAGAAAACTGGAGACAATATCCCACCTGATTTTAAGACTTCATAGCTACAGTGATGAAGAGAGAGAGAGAGAGAGAGAGAGAGAGAGAGAGAGAGAGAGAGAGAGAGAGAGAGAGAGAGATAAAGGAACAGAATACAAAACCCTGAAACAGGTTTACAAAAATAGGCCTAACTGATTTTTGACTCTGGTGCAGAAGTTATCAATCAAATAGGGCAGGGTAGGCTTTGGCAGTGAATCAAATGGCTGTTCAGGGTCAAGATAAAATAAAGTTAAACCTAAACCTCACACCTTTTACAAGAATTCATTTTAAAATGGATTCTAGCTTTAAATATAAAACATAAAATGATAAAACTTTTGAGGTATCTAGGAGAAAATCTTCAGAAACTAGGGCTCAGTAAGGACTTCTTAGACCAAAATCATACTCCATAAAAGGAAAATGGGATACACTGGATTTCATCAAAATTTTAGACCTTGTACTCTGCACAAGACTCCTTTAAAACCCACGGGACAGTGGTGGAGAGCCTTGGTGATGTGGTGGAGGACAGTGTGTGTGGACATCCATCTGAGGGCTGGGGAACCTGCACATATGAGTTCATTTTAATGTGTAAAATCAAAGTGACTACAATAAAATTTTTTTTGTTTTCAAGACTCCTTTAAGAAGGTGAGAAGTTCAGTTACGGACTGGGAAAAAATATTTTCCAAGCGAATATCTGAAAAAGGACTCATATCTAGAATATATACATGTCAGGGTATAAATGTAAATGCATATCACTCTGACAACATATATATTATGCCATATGTAATCCATATAATACATATGTATACATAAATATAACAGTTAAAAAAGAAAACAACTCCAATTAAAAAAAGACATTCCCCTGAAGGAGATACATAAATGGTAACTAAGCACCCCAAAAGATGTTAAACATCACTGGCTGTGAAGAAATGCAAATTGAGGAGAATAACCAAAAATGTCAGAGCAGTCACAGCATCCACGGCTAGCAAGGCTGCAGAAGAAGCTGACCCACTTGCCCTTCTGCTGAGTGGAATTACAGCCACGCAGGCACCTACCTGGCTGTTCCTGTAAGCACCGTAGTTCACAGTTCTTGCAGCTCTGGGCATTTATCCAAGAGAAATGAAAATGTGTGTCATCACCAAAACCTGTACATGATTGTTCTTAGTCACTTTCTGAGTTGCATTTATTTTATGTATTTATTTCCGCAAGCTGGAAACAGCCAAAATGACCCTCAGAAGGTGACTGGAGTAACAGTTGTACGTAAGGAAACACTGAGCAAAAAGAAATGGACCACTGGTGTATGGAGTTTGCATGGCTCTCAAGGACGTGATGCCATATGAATAAAAGTAAAGCTCAAAAGTTGCATGCGAGATGGTGCCACTTACGTGACATTGAAATGGTATCATTACTGTGATGGAAAGCTGGTTAGTGGCGGCCAGAGGTGAGGGACGATGGGAGAGGCGGATGGGGTGTGACTATAAAGAGGTAGCAGAAGGGAGATCTTTGTGTGATGAAATAGGTCTCTAGCTCAATATATAATGTAATTGTCATGGTAGTGACACGAATATGTATATATGATAAAATGATGCAAACTATGCCCACACATTGCACTAGAGTCAACTTCCTGATTTTCATTTTGTCCTCTAATCATATAACATGTACTCAGTGGGGAAATTCGAAAAAGGGGAAGCGGGACCTCCCTGCATGATATGGAAACAGTCTGAGTCTATAACTATTTCAATATTTCGATTAAAAATCTTTTGTCATTCTAGACACAAGTAATGTATAATTGAGGGGAAAAGTTAAATAAAACTCTCTTTACAAAGAGTATAAAATACTTAGGAATAAATAAAAAGAAATGTCATGTTTGTATCTGAAAACTACAAAATATTAAGAGAAACTAAAGAAAATTTAAAATAAAGGAAGGGGTAGACCATGCTCATAGATTTCAAGATTCGCTATAGCTAAACATGTTCATTTCTTTCCCAAAGTGAACTATAGATTTAATGCAAGTCTGATCAAAATCCCAGCAACCCTGTTTTGGAGAAACTGATAAGCTAGTCTAAAATTACAGGAGAAGTCAAAGATTCAAAAGCAGCCACAATATTTTTTAAAGCAGAAACAAGTTTTGAAGGACTTGTATTACCTGATCTCAGTAACCAAGATTCTCTGTTATTGGACGAATTACAGACAGAATGATCAAAGGACTAGACGGCACTTACATAGTCAAGTGATTTTTTATTTTTTTTACAGAAATGTCAAGGTATTTCAATGAGAAATGGGTAGTCTTCCAGAGAAATGATATCACATACAAAATGATCAAAAAGGACCAGAGACCTAAATAGAAGAGCAAAATGATTCATTTTCAAGAAAAAAAAAACTTTGTGATGTGTTGACAAAGATCTCCTACTCGACACAAACAGCATAAACCAGAAAAATACGTATATAAATATATAACAAAGTGGACTTCATCAAAATGAAAAGCTTCTCTTAAGAAACAAAAAAGAGAAGCTGCAGACTAGGAGAAAACATTTGCAAAGGACTTAGCACATAGCCGCATACTCCTGAGACAAGCATCTAGAAACAACCTAAATGTCCATCTCAAATGTGTGGCAACGGACAAATTCTTCTTATTCTATCAATACTCAGCAATAAAAAGAAACAAGGCGTTGATATATGCAGCCACATAGATGAATCTCAAAAACATTATGGTGGTGTGCCTTGGGGGAACAGTGGTTGAGTTCATCGCCTCCAAAGGAGCGCAGACCATATATCCCTGGGTTGGAGTCCCGGGTCTGAGGGGAAAACAACCAATGTGAATAACAAAATGAAAATAAAATAAAATGCTTCTTCCTCCTCTCCCTTCTTGCCTGCCTGCCTACTCATCTTCGTTCCTGCCTGTACCTTTCCTTTAAAAAATAAAAAATTGTTAAAAAAAAGAAAAACATCCCACATTTTGGTAAGTGAAAGAAGTCAAGTAGAAAAGACAGCATGCTGCCTAATTTCATCTAAATATAGGGCATCGGGAAGGGGACTGAAAGTTAGGGGACGCGTAAGAATAGGATCATGTGAGTGATGGGAAGGCTCTGTATCTTAAATGCAATAGTAAGTACATGAGCACATACAATTGCCAAAATCTCACAAACTGAATCTTGAAAGTGTGTAGATGTTGTTGTATAAATGACACCTCAATAAAAATACTTTAACCTAAAAAATTAAATCTAGTTCTGGGTAACTTTTTATCCAATGTCACCTTGATGACCTGAGCCCAAAACAAGAGCATAACAGACAGAAACTTCCCAAGTTAGTTGGTCCTGCACCTCGATTTCAGGCTTTCTGAGGAACTGAAAGGGGCCAAGAGCTTTGTTTACTATGTTTAGCGGCTCCCTGGTTGTTCAAGGAGCCCACACGGAGAACGACAGAGCGAGATGCTACCCCTGGGCATCGGCTTCTCAGACTGAATGCGTGAAGATGGAGCTGAGAAAAGGATCACTGCCACGCGTTGTGGAAGGAGTGTAGGGGTCTTGTGCACACGGGGATCTGGTGAAGTGGGGTCCCTCAGCAGAACTGTCACTTGACCAGGAACATTTCTGCAAGGATTTCCTAGAGTCACTTAGGAGGCAGCAAAGGAATGCCTTATCTGGGCCTGATGAAGAAAACACTTAGAAAGGAGCCCTCATCATCCTTACAGGTAAACGACCAATTACACAAAGCACTTTTTCAAGTTTTCAAAGCAGATGGGATTCAAGACAAAACCAAAAATGGATTCGGTTAAGATAAATAGGAAATGGTATACCCTGGTGGAGTAGTGGTTAGGGCAGCTACCTCTGGAGGAGTGCAGTCCACAAATATCCCAAGGACACGGGTTCCTGTCCTGGGTCCAGGGGAGGTAACAGATGTGAATAATTAAATAAAAATTAAAAAATAAACTGCTTCTTCCTCCTCTCCCTGCCTGCCTGCTAGTCTTCATTGCTGCCTGCACATTTCCTATAAATAAATAAATAGGAACTGAAAATACTCATTTTCCTGCCCTCCTACAACTCTTTGTGTCACCGTCACATGGAGTGGCAAGAAAGCAAGTCAACATTCAGTGTATGAATTACCAGGCAGACCCCGGGACACCAGGAGGAATCAGACATGGTTTCTGAGAACTCAGAGAAGTAAGAGGGGGGCGTTGGGGGGGGGGGGGCACACACAGTGAATGCTGATACAAAACAGACTTTGATGGGGCAAAGGACAGGACAAAACCTCACGGGTGGCGCAACAGGATGGACAGTTCTGTGCAGGGTAGGAGTCTGAGACTGATCTCGCAAACGAGGTAACATGGGTGGGGCCTTGACAGATAAGTCATAATAAACAGAGAAGGCAGAGAGACAGCTGTAGAGGCCAAATCAGTCAGGCCCTTCGGTGGTGTCAGGGAGAATCAGGTGTTCTGGCAGGCGAGGCTCAGGGGCAGACAGGCGGGAAAGGAAGGGAGGAGGAGCACTTAGCTAGCGGCTGTCTGGTCATCTCTGTTAGGGCATAGTGCTCTGGCCCTGCTGGTGCCTCAGGGCCCCTCCTCAGGGAGCTGCAGAATGCCCTTCACCTGCTCATTCAGGGAAGGTGGCTAAAGTCCGATGAGGAAGCTCCTTTTGAGCCAGATCATCTGTAAGATAGGCTCCATATCGTGGGAGTCCACAGGACCCCAATGCCGTCATTCCAGCTCTGGTTAAATGGATCGCTCTCTCCTCTCCTCCTTTGTGACATTGAATGACAGAGCGCTGAGGTTAGGAGGACATTAGAGGAATTAGCAATGTGGTTTTAAACTTGTTTCATCTCCCAATGTTAAATTAATTAAGCATGGAGGCCTTAGGCTGACGTGGCTCTAAATGCCATGGAAGCCTATGGAGGCAAACCAAAATCAAGCCTGTAAATGCTTCAGGGTAAGGAAGCAAAATGCTAGGGACAACCGACAACCGACCATGGTCAATAAGGCTTCAAGGTAGAGTCCATTGAATCATTTCCCTCTGCTTCCCCCTCCCTCTCGGTAAGCCTTCCTGCAGCGTCTGTCTGTGGGAGCTGCCTGACCTCTTCCAACATGGCACTGTCCCCTGGAATCACTGTGTGTTCAAAGAAACTCTTACACTTTCTACTACTGCCTCCATTCTTCTTAACACGGACCAACACCTATCGGCGCAGGGACTTACAACCTGTGATATCAGTGACAGTCTGAACCCTTCTCCTTATCTTACAAGTGAAATCACTACCACAGAAAGAGGCTCGCACATCTCATGACCCCCAAACCACGTAGTTCTGTCTACTGCGTCAAGCTCCCTCTCCCTCCTACTCTTCCACGAGCAGATGAGATAAATTACGACATCCCTGACCTTCAAAAAGGGAGAAATGGCAGTTAGAGGATCAGAAGTCTGGCTGTGGGGAAATTCCAGAGTCCCAGCCTCTCCCCACTCCTGGCAGACCCACAGGCAGCAAGCATTGCCGCCTGCATCATGAGTTTTTGCACGCCGAATTTATCCGATGCAATACGACTCCAGGCCCAACCGATAGCAAAGGGAAGGGGACAGTGTCCACCTACCCATTTACGGGTAGCTGGTCACATTGTGCTATTCTGGCTCAGCCAGGCCTGCTCCAGGGCATTCTCTTGAAACACATAATAGCATCCCCACCCCACCCCCAAGCCCCAGCTCCTGCTGACACACAGGCTCTGCAGCAGCAGCCTGCAGCCTGAAGTGGCTCCCAGCAGGAGTTGGGGGAGGCCGGCAAGGTTACAGGTGCTTTTCATCTAGCCTCACAGGAGAGCATCAACTTCCTGCTGCTAGAAATTTGTCTGCAAATTTTTGTCTTCATTCAAATCGATGGATGGTGATATGATAACTTGATTAAGCCCCAGGACAGATGACACGGTAGCTCAAAGGCTGAGCTCACTCCTCCTTAACCTCTCCAAGGGAGACACAGGCTTTGCTCGTAATTGGCCCATTGTCCCTTCTACAGAGCCTCTGACTATGGAAGCCCCCTAATCACCAGGCCTCCTGGCTCCTCTCGGGGCAGCCTTAACCACTCTCAGACGCATCCTGCTCCAAGAGCTGTGAAAAATCCCTGTGCAATGTGACACACCAGAGTCCTGATGTGAGAGCTGGAAATGAGCTTTACTGGAAACAATTACTGAACAAGATACCCTTCCATTCTCTAGGGTGTAAACTACATCACAATGAGGGATGAAAGAGAGCCTGAGACATCTTTGTTTAAAGATTGAGTTCAAACTTTCAGAATATGTTGTTCTCCTGGGGAAATTTCATTCGTAGCCAGGTTCCTGTCTCCCATGGGGTTACGCATTGAGAGGATTTATGACCAATCATTCCCAGATACTCCCGCACATGCTGTGAGTCGGCCTTGGGTGAACAATGTACATTGCACATGGCATTGTTTCTGCAGGAGCTGTAGGTGGTCGTGTGCCAAAGGAGGGAAGAGCAGGAAGCAAAACTGGATGGATGGATGGACGGACGGGTAGATGATGGATGGATGGATGGATGGATGGACGGACGGACGGATAGATGGATGATTGATGGATGGATGGATGGATGGATAATCTGCCACGTGTTCTTTTTTGACCACTTTGTTTCAAATTTTTCTGTCAATCTTGTTCATTGATAGACTTAAGGAGAGCAGGGAGGGAGTTCAAGTGAGACACGTCAATCCATTTTTTCATAGAAGCACATTAAAGAAACTCAGGGCACCACTACCAGCTCAGCCTATGAGAGAATGTCAAAAACTGGAGCTGTTAGTGGCATTCTGAAAACAAGCATTAGGGCACACATTAAAAATTAGAGAAATGCTATACAAATTTTCACTCATTATGATTTATTGCCTGAATCTCCCCGCAAGAAAACGGGGGCTGCGGTGTGCCAGCCAGCAACACAGTTTGTTTTTGTCACCGGAATGGAATGTCTCTCGACAGCTAAAGTAGATCATTCCATGCCCAGAAGGTAAAAAAAAGGGAAGGAAGGGGATGGGGGAAGCACAGAAGAGGAGAACCTCTCGTTTCCCAGTCATTGCAAAGGCCAGGAACGTGCACGGGGCGCCCAGGAGCACGCGACCCGCGTCCCACCGACGCGCGTCCCCGTCCACGGGCACCCGGTGGCGGCTGGGGGGCCTCTCGGCCACCCCCACGCCCCCGGGCCGCGCCTGCGAAGTTCACAGGCTTCCAGTCTGGCTGCTGTAAGTCTGGCCTCCGGGCCCCAGGGCCGCGTGCCCCGCGCAGAGCCGCGGACACTCCGCGCGGGCCGGCAGCTGGAAAGGCCTCCCTCGAGGGGCGTTCCGCTCTGCCCACCGCGCCGCTGGCCTTTGTCCCCCGTTGCCCCGCACGGGAGCTGAGGAAGGGGCTTTTCAAATGGTTTCCCAGGGAACAAAGGGGGCCCAGGAGCCCGGCTTCATTACCGGCTCATCGGCCACACCAGCGGCCCGCCCCTCGTCCGCCCGCGGGTCTGGCTCTGGGCCGCCCCGCCGCTCCCCTCCCCCTGCCCGTCCCGTCCCCGCCCTCTCCCTCCGCCCGCCCAAGCCCAGCGCAGAGCCCCCCACGACCGCTGAGGCCCCACCTCCCGTCCCCCGCCCTCCAGCTGCACGCAGGAAACCCGCCCCAGGCCCCTCGGGCCCTGCCCGGGAGAGACCCCACCCCTCCCCGGCCGCTCAGGTCCCGTTCCCGGCGGGAAGCGCCGGCGGCCTGGGGGTGCAGCAGCTCCCTGACCCTCCCCTGACACCACAGGTCAGCCAGACTGGGTTGACCCGAACCGAGTAAAGCCACCAGGGGCCAGGATTTCCACTTAAAGCAGACACGTGTTCTCTGGGCCTCTTGAGCAAAACAGGTGGTTTTGAGGGCCACCAATAACAGAGCTGATGTCGCTTGTTAGTAGGAGCCTTGAAATCATAATTGCAGTGTCAACATGGCAGTCGATCTTGGAAAGTGCCTGTGAAGCAGTGAGGACTGTGGGGCCGCTTGGTGCCTGCCCTTCCCTGGAGAGAAAGGCAGTACCAGACCCATACCTGCGGTGCCCCCTCACCCCCCTAGGAACCCGTGGAGTCAGTGACAGGCGCCCCACGCGGCAAATCCAAGTGTTTGGAGAATTGCCCAAAGACATTCCAAGCTGCTCTGACATAGAAGACGTGCAGACAAGCAAAGGGGCCATTTAGTGGGCAGCCACAGGGATAAGGGCACTAGAAGGAGCTTCCTGGGTGCTGGCTGGGCGAGCCATTCAGCTTGAAGGACTGCCATGAGCCTTCACACAGAGGATGTGGCCAGCGCTCACAGGACAAGGACGAACGAGCACTCACCACGCGAGTAAGAAGACAGCCTCCCAGGGGAACGTCCCAAAGCACCAAAGAGCTCACCGCTCCAGCTCCTCGCTGCCATCTGAGGCTGTTCAGAAGGTTGGTGTCCCAGCCGAGGACTCGATAACATCATCAGAGAGCTGGACAGCAAGATGGAAACATACCCGCATCAGTCGGGACAGCTGCATATCCTGCCGGCCACCCCAACAGAACCGCTGGTTCCAGCTTACCTAGGATCGGAACCGCTCCCCCCATTCCCCAGCCCAGCCTAATCAGGGGAGCAGCGAGGGGAAACGTGGTCAGCTGTGGCCTTCGGATGAGTCACACTGGGTACCACTGACGCCCCAGTTTATGGAACACCAGTTACTGTGCGGAGGTTCCAAGGGAAAACAGGGCAGAGGCAAAAGCTCAGCCTTTCTGGAGGATAGAAGTTCAGGTAAAATGGCCCCAGCCTTCTGAGATTCTCCATGGGCTGGTGGAGCAAACAAATGAACATCAGACAGATCAGTGAGTGTGGTTACCTGCACGTGAGAATTTACATGGCTGTCAATGGTAACACGAAGGAGATAGAAGGAGGCCTTGTGTCCTGTCTCAGGAATGGGAAAGGGGCCCGGAGCCTCAGGAAAAGAGAGAGGTGGGGGCTTCACCTAAGAGTGATAAGAGACAGCAGTGAGAAAGGAGGGGACTTTGAGAACAAGGAAGCTGATGGCAGATACACAGGTCAGCAGATTAGTTCACCTGCAGACATGCTAAAAATAAGCCAATAAGTACCATCAAATAAGCCGGCATCACCCAGGTGGGCCAGCATCACCCAAACCCCAAGCAGCTGGGGCTGGGTTTGCAGAAAGGACATTTCCTTATCAACCCATAAGAACAGCTGAAATCCCATTCTCTGAAATTCCATTCCCTGGGTAGATAAGACCCCTCCCTCAGTGCATAACCTTTGCAGCCTTGCTGCCCACAGAGAGATTCTCTGTCTCCCTGTGCTGCCATCAAACATCTCATCTCCTTGAATTCTTTCTGAGCTGACTCCACACCTCAGGACATATCAGATCCCCCCAGACCACTGGCCACTAGATGACTTCTTAGAACAGAGCCTGAAGACCCACGTGGCCTCAGTTGACCTATACCTCACATACCAAGGTGATAACTTACTGGGAAGTTTGCTCTGGACAGCCTGGGAAAAAGTCTATCTGACCATTCTTGGGGAGACTGATCCCATAGGAGTGTACCCTCTTTTTCTTGCTGGACTGATTTCTGGCAAACCTGCCTAATGACTGGTCTGCATGGATCACCTTCTTTGAGAAATATATGTATAAACTTTCATTATTCATTTTTATTGTTTCCTTTTAGTTACAGGTAGTCCTTATTTTTGTCTGCAGTGACTGCAAGTTGTGATTTTTAAAAATTATTCAGAGAACCAACCCATTGGATAGTCTAAGAATTTAAGATATTCCAGTAAATAAAAGTCCTAGAGATGAAAATAGCCTTAAAGACAGCCAAAGATGTTGAAGGGTTTGGGGGCTTGCATAAGAATGGGCATCAGCCATGAGTGAGGGAGGGTCCCCCTCTCAGCCTTAGACCCCAGGTTTTTACAATGTCTCCACTTTGGTCCTCTCAGGCAAGATAACTTTATTCCTGATGTGAGCTGCCTCCCAGAGGCTCCCAGATCTGCTGACTGGCATCCAGAATGTTCCAGTGTGAAGGAAAGCAGTACAGTTGTTCCAGAAGCAGTACGATCGTAATCTGGCTGAGGGAGATTCATCAGGCAAGTTTTCCCCATCTGGCGTGGTGCGCTGAATGGCAGGTCACCTGCTGGAAGGCTCCTAAATCAGGTTGGATGAACTGGCCTCCAACAAGGTGGGCTGAGACCCAGAAAGGGTGATGTAATCTGGCCCCTTCTCAGGGGCTGGCAGGGAAAGGAGGTGGAAACCTTCCATAACGAGTCTCCCAGTCCCACTCCATCGACCAGAGGCTGTGAAATTATCCGAGGGCCAGAAACCTTGCTCTGCCGGGAGCAGCATCCTAGGGGCTTCTCTCTTGGAAGAGACGCTGTTTAATGCGGAGCAGCAGGCCTTCACAAAGAGTGGTGCGTGTACCTGGAGAAACGCTCAGGGAGGGGAAATAGGTAAATGTTAGGAGTAAGGTAAATACAGGTAGTGATTTTAAAAGTCAAGGAGGAACCTGCTGCGTTGACCGTGTGTGTCATGCTCAAATCCATTGCAGAGAAGCAAACAGTCGAAAGGTTTCTCTTCTTCAAACTATGAAATTTCAAGATGAATTTGGTTCAACCTCCTGTCTTACCTAGATACTCAAATATGAACTGAACTGGTTTTGAACCCTGGCTCTGAACTAGTTAAAAATCTTTTTCATTGAACTTATTTGTAAAGCCGCAAAGATTTCTCTCCAGGAGGGGAGGAGCCACCTGCCAACTGGGGGTGAGTCAGAGCAAGGTCTCCAGCTCAGAAAACAGGAACCCAGTGTCCTGGCTTAACACCATTCTGTTGTTTTTTTTTTCAAAGAATGTTGGTCTTGAGTCTCATTCTTCCCTTTTGGAAGCTCTACGTAGCTGATGCTTTCATAGGTACTCGCATCTATCATGTCTGAATAATTGTGGAGGATACTGGGCCTCTGGAAGTTTAAAGAACAGAGCTATAGTTTTAAAAAGTTAGATGTATATATTATACATGATAAACACATGTCTTATATAATATAAAGATATGTAAATATGTAGAGTAATTGCCAAGTACTAGTCATTCTCATCCTGCATTCAAAAGCATCATCACAATTCATTTGATATTCACTTGATACATGAACCCTTCATATAGTATCTGCTTTATCCTTCATACCTTCAGCACACATTAGTGACGTCCTCCAGTGCGCCAGGTGCTGTGAAAGGAACTGGCACTATTTCTTGGACTCCCATTCAGCAGAAGCAGCTGAAGATGGTAACAGGGTCTCTAAGTGTGCAAAGAAAGAAGGAAAGCAGGGACCAAAGGAGGAAGAGGCAAACTCTGCCCCGGAAGAGGGAAGAGAAGATGCAGAAGCTTCTGGAAGGAAGGAGGTGGCATTGGGGATGACCCTCAGCTCTCACGGTCACACTCTGGCACTGTCATCCACAGTCTTCTTAAAGAAAGGGACCAGTGATGCGCCCTGGTGGAGTAGCAGTTAGGTCAATCGCCTCCAAAGGAGCGTGGGCCACATACCCCTGGATTCGAGTCCTGAGCCTGCGGGAGGCAACCAGTGTGAACTAAATAAAAATAAAATAAAGATGCATTGTCCTCCTCTCTCTTCCTGCCTGCCTGCCTACTCTCCTTCATTCCTGCCTGCACCTCTCCTTTAAAAAGAGAGGGATGCCCGAGGGTCCTGGCAGGCATGGAGAGTGTGCTCACCGCCCAGCCTGGAGTCCTTCAGCAGGAAGCGGGGACGCCGCCCTCTGGAAGACGTCAGCAGGGACCCTTTCTGACTAGTAATAAATGAACACACCAGTCCCCAAACCTTGACATTATGAAGGGAAACTAGTGAAGGACACTCATGAATCTGCTTCCTGCTTAAGGCTGGTGAGCCTGAGGGTGAGTCTGCTCCAGGCTCTGTTACCTGCTGTTCCTCTGCTGGAGCACGAGAGCTCCATCAAGGGCAGCTGTCTGACAACCCATGTGCGGGCGCTTCTAGCACCCTACTTCACTCATTCACCTAAAACTCACAGCACGCTCACCAGGAGGCGCCATTAGGGAGAGGCAGAGAACAAAATCCCTGCCGCCAAGCAGCTTTCATTCTAGTGCAGGGAAAAGGACAAGAAGCAAATACATAAGGAAAATGCACAGCGTGTCAAACAGTGGCAGTCAGTGGGAGAAGCTTAGACCCAACAAAGAGCAGGCGACTCTTCACACATTTCATGCTTGTTTTCAAGTTGTGTACAGATGCACACTCTTCATTTCCTGGATGGGGGCAGGTTCACTACCTCACCCCCACCAGTGACTTGCTGGGCCATCAGTAAAAAAAGTGATAAAGGTGGAGAAAATGGAGCAATGGTAGGAAGGGGAGGTGGTTAGGATGGGAATAACAATGTCACGATTTTGAAAGGATCATCAGGGACAGCCTGACTAATGTGACATTTGCATAAAGATCTTGGAGCAAAATAGTTCCAAGCAGAAGAAACAGTGCAAAGGTCCTGGGGCAGCAAGGAGTGAGCAAAAGGGGCGAGGGCTGGGAAATCAAGGGGGAACTAGAAGACAGGTCACTACAGCCTTTGGGATAAATTTGGTCCGCACTGGAGTGAGACAGGAAGGAAGGGACATGATCTAATTTATTTTTTGAAAGGACTGCTCTGGAGGCTGTGCACAGAACAGACGAGAGGCAAGGAGGGGTGATGGGGTGGAGGGTGGGGAGGGTGGAAGCATGGAGACCAGTTAGGAGTCTTTTATAATCCTCTAGCCAAAAGATAATGGTGGGTTGGACCAAGGTCAGAGCAATAAAGGTATTAAGAAGTGATGAGTTGGAAGGCAGAGGTCACAAGGTCTGATGACTCCATCTCATTGAGGTATGAACCTTCAGGAATCAAGGGGACACAGATGCTTTGGTCCCATTAACTACGATAGGAAACTGTAGGGAATGGGAGCTTAGGGGCAGGTGGGCTGGGCAGGACCTTCGTTCTCTGGGAGACGCCTGTCAGTGTCAAGCAGAGGCGTCAAAAGGTTCAGAGACATAATCTTAGGAGTTAGGGTCCAAGTCTCAGCCAAAGTCCGAAGGTTGGATGAGTGACGGCAGAGAGCTCCGAGGGTGGAGAATTTCCATTCTTCTTTGTGCCTCCTGTGCCAGGAAGAGGGGGAGACGGGCGGACAGGAAGTCACGGGTGAAGAGAGTGCTCCACGGGCGCGGGTGGGGACCCCATGTCACCTGCTGCCAATGGGCTAGGCCAGGTGAGGGCCACGGAATATCACCCAAGTGAGCAAAATGAGGACACTGGTGACCTGGACAAGAGAGTTTCAGGAGGACAGTCTGACTGGAAGGGATTCGAGGGTCAATGACAGGAGACGGTGCAGAGGTGACAAGTGCCGACAGCTCTCTCAAGAACATCGAGCATTGTCACACAGCGCTGAGGCCTCAGCGGCAATCGTTAGGCAGGAGAAATGGCAGCAAGCTGAGGGCTGTCAGGAGAGACCAGCAGAGAGACAGGATGGATGGTGCCGAGGAGGAAGGAGACCTGGCACCCTGTTCTGAGCGCGCCATGGGGTCGGGGGCCTTGGCCGGCGGGCAGCACACTCCCCTTACAACGGCAAACCCAGCACCCGGACCAGCACTCGGTGGGCGAGGCCGAGTCACCAGCGCGTCCACTGGCTCTCACCTCCAGGACTGGAGAAGGAGAAGGAGCTCGGAGCTGGCGCGTGCACTCCCACGGTGGGTCCACACAGACCAGGCCTGAACTGGCGCTGAGGAAGCACTGTCCGGGGAGAAATGACTGAGGAGTATTCACAGCGCACAGACGCTCACACACGAGCAGAACCAGGAGCCTCGTTCTCCAGGCTCCTAGTCCGATGCCGTGGCCCAGCTGACACAGGTTTTCACGGCCATCAAATCCCTGGGCCGCCCCAGCTCTGCAGCGACTGTGCTTAGGAGGACACAGGCCCGGCCTGTCCTTGTACCTCAGGCAGCTGAGACGCCGGTGCGCAGACCGCATACCG
Source organism: Solenodon paradoxus (assembly GCA_004363575.1). Lineage (NCBI taxonomy): Eukaryota > Metazoa > Chordata > Mammalia > Eulipotyphla > Solenodontidae > Solenodon > Solenodon paradoxus. The sequence goes on from RJWH01003918.1 coordinate 104,175, forward strand.
CCCAAGTCCCCGGGTTCGAGATCCCCGGCCAGAGTGAAGAGCAAACGTTCCCTTTCCTCCCTCCCTTCCATCCATTCTTCCTTCCTTCCTCCCTTCTCTCCTCCCTCCCTCCTTCCCTTCCTTCCATCTATCTTTTCTTCCTTCCTTCTTTCCTTTCTTCCTTCCTCCCTTTTCTCCTCCCTCCTTCCCTCCCTTCCTTCCTTCCGTCTTTTCTTCTTTCTTTCCCTTCTTCCTTCCTTCTTCCCTTCTCTCCTCCCTCCCTTCCCACCCTCAAAAAACAAGACTATAAAAACAAAAGCGGGGCTAGGTTTAGGTCTCTTTGTAAAATGGCCAATTTTGGCTAATTTAAGGTTAGAGCATCCTATCACATTTGTGTCCATCCCCTGCCCTTCCTGCTCCTGACCACCCTGTCCTCATACTTGGTGCCAAGCCCCCTGAGGACACTGCAGGACCAATGTCACACCCCCGCCACTCCCCGGGTCAAAGGGAAAGTTTGAATACCAGGACATGTGACCCGTTTACTTTTACAGGCAACATCAACGACTCAGTCAAGCCTCAGGGAATGTTTTTCTGTTACTATTCCTAACTTTCTATTACTGCTTCCAGCAGTGTAAACTGTTCGGAATCTTCTGGTCCCTGTGGAAGAGAGGGTCCTGCTGAGCTGGGGTAGACGGACATCCTGCAGAGTCCTTAACCCTAAGGGTCTGACGCCTCACCTACGGACGACACGGGCGAAGTCCCCGCCACGCTGCTCTCAGCCAGAGTCCCTCAGCCAGGAGACCCGTGGTTCCAGCCCAATTCCTTCAACAGGGAACGTTTCTCAGCCCTGCCTGGGCTTCTCCAGCTTCTGGAAGAGCCGTGGGCTTAAAAGAAACTCCCAGAGAAGCGATTGCCCCAAATATCTGCAGAGGCCCGTGTGTCTAAGTCACCCCATCTCTCCTTAACACCCAAGTCCAGTCCAGGCTGTCGGGGACCTGAGGGAGGGCCGGCCCCTCAACTCGTAAGCTTGTGACACTGGCCTGGTGTCCCGGGCACTCACTTCCTCCCCGTCTTGCAGAATCTCCTTGGAGACATCGGCAGAGAGGCCCTCAAGGTCCCTTCTTTGTCCCCAGGGAACCAGAGGACAGCTGACAGCCCAGGGACAAGGCCTTTGATTCATTCCTTCCCTGTCAGGCTTGAGAGGAGGCTCGAACGGTTGAGAGGAAGGAATCCACTTTTCCTTCAACAGCTGTTTTTGAAGACTCTACTACATGCGAGACGCATTCTAGCCGCCAAGGACACTCCGTGTCAGGGGAAGCCCCACTCCGACGGCGCAAGGACGGGCTCAGCTGTTTCACACCGGCTTCCCTGTGCCACCTGAGGGAGACAGCCAGGTCCGTGCTGGCCACTGACCCCCTCTCAGCTCACAGAACTTCTGTTCCCTTGACAGGGCCCAGAGGTCACCTTGCTGGCCTGTGGCCCCGGAGGAGCGCTCCCATCGACTGGAGAGACTCAGTCAGGCAGCAGTCGGGCCACCGGCCCCCCCCACGGTTGGTGGCAAACCGGGGCCCGCTCTGGAGGACGCTGTGGGACCAGCGCCCTGCCACCTGCTTCCTGCCATGGCCACAAGGGAAGTGCCACCTTCGGAGGGGTGGAGCCCATCACCCAGATAAGCAGGGCTTCGGGGCTGCAGGCGTGCTGGCCCCCCTCCCCCAGGAGCACCCACTTTCTAAGCCGCGGTCTCTGCCTCTCGCTGTCTTCCTGGCAATAGAAGCTGCTAGAACACCTGCCGAGAGCAGCAAGGTGGGTGGGTTCAAGTAACCTGTCCTCACTTTTTCAACTCCCACATGACCTCAAATCCAAGGCAGCTTCCCAAATACAACATTTTCAGTGGGCAGCCAACATGTCTGTCACTGTTTGCAAACGCCAGACAGCTTGGGTCAGATCCTCTCCTGCAGAAAACGTGACGTGGACGTACTTGCTAGAGAATAAGCCAAGCAGCATCTCCTTCCCACCTTCTGGCCCAAACTCCCCGAGGGAGGCCCCGGGCTGGGTCTCCTCCGCCTGGGGTGACTGTCACCTCAGCCAACTCCCCACCAGCCAACTAAACAAGACTGACTTCCAAAGTCACGCTGAAGGGACACTCAAGTCTGCAAGTGGAGAGAGTCTGCAGGCGGCCACGGAGGGAGACTGCCAGCGGGAGTCACTCATGGCATAATACCATTTCCGAGACGCCAACAAAAATCACCAAAACACGGAGACCGGTGGGAGATGATTCTCCCAAGGCAGTTTGTTTCTGGATCAGCGATTTTTAAAAATGGGGTAGGGTGCGGGGAAGAGATCATCTTTTTCAAACATGCTCCCTGCCCCCTAGTTCTCGAGATCCTGGCCCCAGCCCAGGGGTGTACCGCCAGACCCAGGACCCAGGTGGGTCTCGGTGAATTATTCTCACTGGGAGGCTCTCTGAGCCGAGTGGCTAGGGAATCACCTGGAGGGCTGGTTAAACACAAACCGCTCAGCCTGCTGCAGTTTCTGATTGGGTAACTCTGACCTGGGGTCAAGCATTTGCATTTCTAACAAGTCCCCAGGTGGTGCTGCTCTGGTCCTGAATGAACCCTGCTGAAAGTCCTCCAGGGGTCTGTCTCCAGGTCACACCCGTGAGGAACAACTGGCTCTGAGAAGAAGCCCTTTGCTCCTTAGCAGGACCCATGGCCCATTGAGGCAGACGTGTAGCCACACACACGATATTGGGGACAGTGGTTTTGAGATGAACACATGACCGAGATTCCACCTCTGTCGGTGCCAATCGCAGATCTCAGCTGAGCAAGGACATTCCCAGCAAGCCTGGGAATCACCAGCAGCCAAACACGCAGTGAGGCCAATAGGATGTGGATTCCGTTCCCACGTGGGCCAGGACACTTGGCCTTCCTCATGGCCTTGGTTAGGGGTCTTTTCGGGACTGAGCCCCAGGCCACAGGGCCCCTGGTGAGAGGAGGGTGGAAGGGGGCCCTGTCCTCTGCTACCCCGGCATCTCCTCTTTCTACCCACGGGCTAAGGCCTTGTCTCAGAATTCACAAAGGAATCTGTGCCAACAGTTGTGCAGCGTTGAAGCCGAAGTCGTGCCCTGACCCCGGGGGTCAGCCCTGGTCACAGTCGTGATGCAGAAAGGAAAGCAGGCCCGTGGTTCCTGGGAAGGGGGAGCACAGTCTGCGACAAGAAGAATGTTAGCATTAGCATTGCCTTTTATTTCCTGTCACGTTCTCGTCACTGATGAGCTCGATGGTCACATAATTCTGTGGGCTGGAGTGCAGATTCCTCCATGTCGTCCAGGAGAGAGAGCCTGGGTCTCGCCCAGTGCCGGGAACACTGCTGTTCCATGACCTGTTTTCAGTTCGTGATAAATACATCTTCAAAATTTGGTGTCTCACCAAATACCTTTCTAAGCAGGGTGGGGGCGCACCAACAAAGGGCAGGCCGTTGGAGACCTGGGAGTCATGCTCATCTCAGGGGAACCCATTCAGTCCAACGAGGAACTCGCAGTCATGGAGTCGTTGCCTTCCCCCGATTTCGTTGCCAGACCTGGCTCTCGTCCTATTGGTTGGAGCCATTAAGGCCGAAGCTGAGCCTGAGCATTCAGAAACTACCTGTTCTCTTCCAAGGAGATAATGATCTTCAGACCTTGAAAGGATCCTGCATTTGGCTAGTTAGCAAAATCCACTACCTACAGAGGAGCAGATTCCAGGGTGCTGAGACTCTTCTCTGGGCTGGGGTGTCTGCTGGGCGTGGGGAGGAAGGACACGGGAGAAGGACTTGGATTCCAGGCACAGGGGCACCAGCGCCCAGACTTAGGGATTAGCTGACTTGACCAGAGGATTTGTGTCCTGCTCACTGGTAGGGGCAGAGGCGGGGAGAGGTTGGCCACCGGCAGAATTAATGGTCTCTGGAGAGATACTCTGGCTTATACCTGTGGGAGCTTGCCTTACTTCTTTGCCCAGACCCAGCTCAAATTTCCCTTAGGTATGAAATCCACAACAGGCACTGGAAGGTTTTCTCAGTTCTCTTGGTTTCCTGCTTTCCTTCCCACCCCCAAGGTGGCCTTCCGTGTCCCAGAGGAAGAGATGGGAGAGGTGAACAGTGGTCTCCTAAATGCTGGTTAGGAAAACATCCTGTGAAACATCTTCTGCAGGGAGTATAAACTTACTGTTAGCACACTGGTCCCCTGTATCACTCTATACAAGCCCCCCAGAAACTCCTTTTAGAACTCAAAAAGAGGATCAATGTTTTTTCCCATAAGGAAGCAAGAAACATCTGCCCCTTTGTTTCCTTGCCCTCGTAGTTAAATTTCGTAGAGTTTTGGGTTTTGTATATTTACTTCCCTCCTCCTTCCTGTGGTCCCGAAAACAGGATGACTTCTTGAATGCATCTGCTTTGTTACAAACCATCTTTTGGGGGTCAAGCACTCATCATTGATGCTCTGAGCGTGAAGCAGAGATACTAGCAGGCGCCTATCTCCAGAGAAGCCAGCTGCACACAGCAGTGATTTCCCATAAACAAAACTCCTGACAATCATGAAGGGCTTGGAGTGGGACAAAGGTAATGATGTTGCACTGACTGTGTGCAAGGAACATTTGAGTGTTTGAATTGTGAGGGCTCTTCCTTCTCCAGGATGCTGCTTGATTTCAATCCTCCGTGCAGTTTGGTGTTTCAGTCTCACACTCGTCCCTGGAGAAGATCATGGCCTTACATAGAAATGGAGGGAAAAGCTGTGTCATGCTTAACCACAGTCCTTTGGCACGGGAGAGCTTGTCAACAAGGTTCTATTAGACACCTACTGTTTTCAGAATCCCATCATAGCATTTGGGAAAGGGAGTCTCCCGAGGGAAAAAGGACAAAATGCAGGCCTTTTCCCTCCAGGGTTTTCCCCTCCTGGTCACCAGCATCACAATGGATCTGGAAGGGAAGGGAAGGGAAGAAAGTGTTTCCTGCTGACCAGGTCACTCAGTCTCTGGGTGGGAACCCAGAAACATTTTCACCTGACAGGGCTGGTGTGAGGGGCCAGGTCTGAACCCTCAGGCTTCAGCTCTGCAGCCCCCAGGTTACACTGAGGCCCAGCCTCACAGGCACTTTGCAAGTTCCAGAGCTGGGCGGGAGGCATCGCCATGCAGTATGGTCCTAATTCCCCTCTAATCCTCCACAGCCTGCGTTCCTGGAGCGGCTGGGCTGGGGGCTCTGGCACCAGTGGCCGCCTGGGCTGAGCTGGCCCCTTTCCCCAACTCTTTATAAATATAAATTTGAAAATATGACTTGGAGATGAAAGCAGGAATGCCAAAAGGAGGCCGATGCTTTCTTGTGTTCGATCCCAGCCCTGGGGAGCACCCCACACCAAGAACCGCTCAGAGCTGCAGCCAAGATGAAATCTGCTTTTCCAATAAGCACTTCAAACAGCCGAGGATGTTTTTGGCTGGAAACAGCGACTGGGAAGCCAACGGTGAATCGGGCTGGGCACTGAGGCAGGGCCCCGCCATCCCCGGAATCCATGGCCTTCAGCACAGCTGAAGCCCTAGGCACTTGTCTGGACACCCCAGACGAGCTGCATGACCCCTCCTTTGGACCACATCGAACAGATCTTCCAAGGTTAAAGATTTCAATATCCTAGCTAATTATTCTCCATGCAATTTTTTTCAATATTTTTTCAGGCCACACTCCTTTAAAATAAACCTGTTCCAAATTATTTTATTGCAAAGGAATTTTGTTCGTCTGAAAATAGGCCACACCAGAAATGCTGATAATAATGAAATGAAGACACGGAGGGTAGTGGCGAAGGAGGATAGGTAGGTGGATAGATGGGTCAGTGACTGGATGAGTGGAAGAATGGGTGCATGGATGTGTGGATGGATAAATGGAATGAATGGATGAGTGGATAGATGAATGGATGGATGAATGGATGGGAGAAAGGGTATGTGAGTGGATGGATTGATGGATAGATGGATGGGAGGGAGAGAGGGAGTGTGAGTGGATGGATGGATGGATGTGTAAATGGATAAATGGAATGAATGGATGAGTGGATGAATGGATGGATGGATGGATGGGAGGGAGGGAGAGTGTGTGAGTGAATGGATGGATGAATGGATGGATGTGTGGATGAATGGGATGGGATGAATGGATGGATGGATGGATAGAAGAGTGGATGGGATGGATGGGTGTGTGGATGGACAGATGGATGAATGGGTGGATGAATGAATGGGTGCATAGATGGGATGGGATGAGATGGATGGATGGATGGATGGATGGGTGGATGGATGGAATGGATGGATGGATGGAAGAGTGGATAGGATGGATGGATGGGATGGGATGGGATGGATGGATGGGAGGATGGGATGAATACATAGACTGGCTAGTGGTAGAGGAGATGGCAGTACTGTGGAATAAGCTGGGGGAGATTTAGAAGCCCCATTTCACAAACTTAGAAGCTGAAGTTCCTCAAGGGAAATTGCTTACTGGAGCCCGTCACAGTGAAGCTGATCCAGAGTCCACTCGGTTGTCAAGCGCTCTTCCTATGACACCAAGCCGCTGTCTCAGCCACCTGGTAGCTTAGCTGGGTAAGGGCAGCATCCTGCCCCACGCTGCACCGCTTTCCAGACTTGCTCACAGTCGCCTGTTTTCACTGCGAAGCACTCGTCGATCACGGAGTCCTGAAGGGAGTGGTCCCGGGCCCCCAGCTCCATTGCCGGTCCTGAGCTCCTGGAGTCTGCCTCGACTGGACAGTCACTTCCTGACCTGCTGAGCAGTCTTCTGCCTGAGGAAGAAGCACCACCCAGGGGCAAGCAGGGATTTACAGCCTTTTACCATCCTTGTTCTCCAACCCCATTCCCATTTTGAATGAGACCTGAGGACACAGGAAGTGCAGATTCAACAGAAAACTTTCATCTTTTTGGAGTCTTGGCTCAAATGATGCCTCCCTGGAAGGCCTGTCCTGACCATTACATTTAAAATTTCCACCCACATACCAGCTCCCACTCCCAGCCCTACCGCACTCTTGCTCTTCCCATAGCTCTAGCACCTTCTATTACACCATTGCTATGACTGGAGTGTCTCTGGCCCCAAATTAAAGTCCTAACTCTCAACGTGACGGTGTTTGGAGGTCAAGCCTTTGGGAAGTCATTTGGTTTAGATAAGGTCCTGAGAATGGCGTCCCCATTATGGGAGAAGAAGAGGAAGAGATCGGAGCTCTTTCTCCACCAAGAGAGGACACGGGAGGAAGGAGGCCCCAGAAAACCAAGCCTCCAGCACCAAACCTCCAGCACCTTGACCTTGAACTTCTCAGCCTCCAGACGGTGAGAACGAAGTGTCTGCTGCTGAAACCACGCCGTCTGTGTCATTTTACCACAGCAGTCCTAGCTGACTCGGACGGCCACACCACATACACGGGGCAGGTTCGGTTCAGACTGGCGCAATGAAGCCAGTCGCGACCTTTTTCTGTTTCCCGACGCACGTGAAATTCCGTGTCCTCCTCACGCTGCTCTGTGAGGTGTGCGATTGCTTTTCTGAAGAAACAATGTGCCTGCCTTCGTTAAAAATAGTTTATTGCTAGACATGGCTGGCCACCATCGAATCTACAGCAGATTGGGATCATTTTTATCACTGGTGGAGGGCCTTGTAAAACCTGCAGCGTCTGAAGCTTCCCGGTGGCCTAGAGGTTTAGTCCACAGGACACAGTCCACATGCTTCAAGACCCAGGTTCAAGACCCAGGGCCTGGGGAATGACCCAGATGAACAACGAAATAAATCGAATGGAGTGCTTCTTCCTCCTCTCCCTGCCTGCCTGCCTGCTCGCCTCCACTCCTGCTGCACCTTTCCGTAAACAACACAAGTGTGGCGCTCAGTACCGCCAAACACGGAAGACCGGGCGACCCCGCCCTTGTTTGTTGGGGCGCCCCCCTAACACAGGTGCCCCAGAAGGGCAGCATCTGCTCAGTTCACTGCTGAACCCGCGGGTCTGCCGCGTGTCTGGGCTGGAAGTAGCTGGGGACGGACGAGCAGAGGGGCTGGTGACCACCGATGCTCCCTTGAGAAAGCCTGGTGAGGGAAAGCACGTGGCTGGCATTAGCGGGTGAGAGTTGGGAGCCCCAGACTTCTGATCTGTGTGACTTGAGCCCATGCAAGCCCCTCGGAGCATCAGCCCTCTCCCCTGAGCTGGAGGTGACACCTCCATCAGGCCGCCGCTCAGCCTCCAGGGCAGTGCCGGCCAGACAGCAGGGATCACAGCGTTCTTCTCACCTCCTCTGTCATCTTCTGGGTGGAAGAAACTGTGTCTCAGGCTTCCCCGTGGGAGGGAAGAGCGGTCTGCTTCTCATCAGGTGGAGAGAGGCAGGGAGAAAGTGTCCACGCGTCCCTGGTCCGCTGGTTGTCATCCAGGGGAATGGAGAGGTCAGCCCTCTGTAGCTGGGAGGGTGCATCTTCAGCTCCACCTCTTCCCAGCACCCTGAGCAAACACAGGGTTTCTGAGTAAATAGACAGTAAGCGACACACTGGGACCAGCACTCCCAAAAGCGGCATCGCCCGAGAGCTCAGAGAGCCAAGTGGAGACTGCAAGGTGGACTTGGAGAGAGCCCCTAGGAGGGTGCGCCCCAGTAAGCAGTCCTCCCAAAACAGCCTGCCCACTTCTCTGGGGGGGACCTGAGCAGCACAGAGGAGATTTGGGGGAGGTGGGAACAAGGATTCCCTAGTCCTGAGATAGGTGATGCGCTTAGAGAATCTTCTTCTCTGGTTTTATGAAGCAAATATGATTGGGAGGCGGACATAGGAACAAAATATGCACATGACACACCCCCAGAGAGAAGAGGGCAGCAGTGTGAGGTCATCTGTCCACGTGGAAAGCAGGACAATGACAAGGACAGAGCACCCAACACTGGGACACATCCCTGCTCTGCTGCTAACTGTCCAGTGACCTCGGGCCAGGTCCTCTGCTGCTTTACCCTACATCCTTCCCCATGGAGCTGGTGCGTCACAAGTCCCTGGGTCCAGCTGGGCTCTGGCTGGATGCACAGCCAAGACTGCGGGGAAACAGGCCCCAGTGCACGGCTCTCTGCACCGCTTTGGCCACCCCCAGACCCCAGACCCACATGAGATCGAATTCAAGTCCTCTCTGTCTCAAGGAAAAGTGCAGGCAGGGCTAGAGGTGGGTAGGCAGGAAGAAGCAGAAGCAGGGGTGAGGAAGAATTTATTTATTTCATTTAGTTGTTCATCTCTGTTATTCCCCACCCCCTCAGCCCAGGATGCAAACCTAGATCCTTGGGATGTATGTGGACTACACTGGCCAGAAGCAGCGACTTAACCACTAAGCCACCAGGGTGCGCCTCCGGTCTCACTTTTCACAGTCAGGGGCTCTGCGGAAGGAGTGCATCAGCATCGGAACTGACACCCCACGCCCTTGCCCAGCCCAACCCCTGAGGGGCTGGGTGCCGAGCAGCCTGGGTCCTCTCCAGCCCCAGGGAGGTGGTTCCGCTGCGAGCCCTGCTGGGTCTGTGACTCAGTGTGCCTCAGGAGCTGCCTCCGGGAGGTCTGTCATCTGGAGTCAAGCAGAAACCAGGGCTCTTCCGACTAAAGCAGCTCCCTTGGCACCCAGTATCCACCCCCTCAACGCTGCCTCGTGTCGCAGCCGGCGCCCAGTCGGAGCTCTGAGGCGCCCTGGCAGGGTTCTGAGGAACTGGCTTGAAAAGGGACCTGCTGAGTCCCCAGTGTGACCTCAGACAAATTCTTTCCCTTCCGTGGGCCTCAGTTTTCCCATCTGGGCTGGTCTGGCTCTGCATCTGCCCAGTGTTGGCTGACTGCACCCCTTTGGGTCCGACATCCAGGCAGCCCTTCTCTCGCCCAGGGGCAGCAGGGCACGCACGCCTCGCTGGCAGGCCTCGCTGGCAGGCCTTGCTGGCAGACCATGGTGGAGAGAGGGGCTGGGAACTGGCACTGAAGTCAAGGCTGGAGGCAGAAATCACCTGCTTCCCAGAACCACCTCCTCTTAGAATAACGGACTGTCA
>RJWH01003918.1:114287-128847 GCA_004363575.1 Solenodon paradoxus
GAGCAGGGGAGGGGAGAGCAGGGGAGGGAAGAGCAGGGGAGGGCAGGGCACAGGAGGGCAGGGGAGGGGAGGGTTGAGGAGGGGAGGGCAGGGGAGGGGAGGGGAGGGGAGGGCCATAGCAGGGATGACTGGACCATTTCTGACGGAGTTGTCTCCTGCAGGCTGGCTGGGGAAGGGGATGTGGGCTAGACCTGACAGCGTGACTACGTGACTGGGCTTTCTTCTCCAAAATCAACTCTCATCCCTGCTTATGGGGCACAATCATTTTGGAAATAAAATTCATCAACCACCAGAACCGCCTCCCCCACCATGTTCCTAACAAATGGCACTGCCTTACCTAAACCAGGGCAATTTCTGGCCCCCTCTCTCCCACTCCTGCGCAAGAAAACACATTAGCTTGAAATATCAGATGCACCTGCATCCACCACAGATAAGGGGCAAAAGGGAAGAACTGGCAACAGGGAAGGAACCTAGCAGAGAAAAGCCAGGGAGAAGAGAAACTCAGAAGAGGAAAGAAAGTTACAGCTGGTTCCTGCAGCAGATGGGGGAGATCTGAGGACACAGGTCTGGGGGTTTCCGGGGACGGGGGTGGTGGGGGGGCCCTCTGGGTCCTGACAAAGCAGAGTTGGGACAGGAAGCTGCCAGGAAAGATGGAGAGGGACACTCGCACCCCAGATGGGACTGGTTCCTGGGTCATCGGAGGAGCATGAACGAAAGCTCAGTGCCAGAGTAAGCCTGGAATCCTGCCTGGAGGAGGCGGGGCAGCAGACTGACCCGGTGAAGCACCGTGTGCCAAACGGCCACAATGGACGCGTCTCCCCAGGACTGAGCACATCACTGACGTCAAGCGCGCGGGGCCACGGCCAGCACTAACTAGGCGCAGATGCACTGGGGAGGGCCCCGGGCCAGCAGCCGCTCCCGCAGGAGCCGGCCCCCAGCCCGAGCTGCTCCGGCCGCGGGCGGGGAGGAGTCAGCCTCGAGCCGGCCGGCGAGCTCCCCGCGGCGCGACAGTGCGGCCTAGTGGTCACGGCGGGGAGCGCGGCGAGGCGCCCGCAGCCTCGCTCTGGAGCGCACTTTGGCCTCCTGTTAGAATCCCTGGAGCCGCTTTTAAAACTCCCAATGCCCAGGGAGCACCCTATGCCAATTAAATTAGAACCCTGCGGGCAGGAGCCAGGCGGCAGTATTTAAAAAGAAAAACTCTCCGGGCGTTTCCTATGTACCGCCAAGCTCAGAACCAGTTTTCTCAAAGCTGTGGTGGTCTGGCCTGAGCACGGATTGCAGCACGGATTGCAGCAGGTATGCACACTTTATTAAACTTGTTCTGTTTTCTTTCTCTCTTAAAACACACACAGAGACCACAGATCTTGGGCATCCCTGCAGTTTCTAATCTGACAGTTCCGTGAAGAGTCCTTGTTAGCTCTGGAAAGTGGCCGGCCGAGGAGGACCGGCCTGGCTCCAGGACCACGCCTTGAGAAGCATGACTCCACCTGGGAGCTGTTAGAATGCAGATCCCGGCACGCCCCAGGGGAGCAGCCAAGCCCTCCGCCCTCAGCCTGTGCCGTCCTCAAACATCCCGAGGACCTGGGTTCACATTCTGGGCCCCAGGGGGACCAACCAAGACGAACAACTAAATACAATAATAACGTGCTGCTTCCTCCGCTCTCTTCCTACCTGCCTGGCACTGCTCTCCTTCATTCTTGCCCTGTACCTTTCCTTAAAAACGAAAAGAGTTTAGGAAAGCAGATTTGCAGACTCCACCTGGAATCCACTAAATGTAAATCTGCTTTGTCCAAATCCTGGTGATTCATGTGACATTACGGTTTAGAAAAGCTGCTCTAAATACCACTTGATCCGCTCTCCAGTGACCTGAATGTGTTGATGACCAGCAACCCTTATTCCATCCTGCCCCAAGTCTCTGGAACAGAGCTAGATGGAACATTCCAGATGATCTGATCCAATTCTCTTGTGTGACAGATGAGGGAACTGAGGCCCAGGAAGGAAAGGAACTTTCCCACGGTTCTGACACCTCATATCACACATAATCATAAACATCCCCCGTGTCTGCCCAAGAGGTCTGATCTTCCCCCACGACTCAGGCGCCTCATGAACTCAGAGGGGCCAGGAGAGGCCCTTGTCCTGCCCTGTCCATCTGCTTGGGAGTGCCCCGAGGCAGCCAGTGGCAACGAAGAATGACTGAGAACATGGGGTGGGAGATGGTGACCTGTACAAGGTGACCCAGAGGGGCCAGGTTGGAGAGGAGTCAGCGGCTGACTCTGTGTGAAACTCACCCATGTGTTCATGATCATGCTTCTGAATTCTCAGGGGAAAGAGACGGATCAGAGGCTGTCTTATGGCCACCAGGCCCAAGTCTACACACTGAGCATCCTGTCCCTGTGGGCAAGAGGACCAGCTCTGGTCCTATGGTGGGTTTCCATCTTTTTGGTCATTATTCATGCAAGTAGTCTGTGGGACATGTAGAGTGCAGGTGGACAGACAAACACACAAATAAATGACTGTGAAATAGCTACCACAGGGCTGTGGACATTAGGATGGCCGTGGGGGTGCTGGCAGGATGGCTTTGGGAGCAGGTGGAAACTGGAAGCGCACATACAACTCTGTGTCACAGAAATCAGAGTGGGCGTCCTGGAGGCTGTGTCCCCCAGCCAGGATGGCAGAGCAGACAGAAGCCCCAGCCTGTCAGAGTCTGGACCTCACAGTCCTAGCCACTCCTCCAGCCTGTCCTCCAAAGGGGCAGAGGGGAGCGCCACCTCCTGGCCTGTCGGGGCTCTATAGGCAGGATGCAGAGAGGAAAGGACGTAGCCAAGGCTGGACAGAGGCAGGGGACTGGATTTTAAAAGTTGCAGAGTTTGGGCCTTTTCCAGAAAGCCCGGGGAAGCCATTCAGGGAAGTGACGCATCTTCCCTGGGTCCATGACCTTGCCCGTGACAGAGCTCCCTCGATTTAGGGGTCTGTGGTGGTAGAATCACTGGCAGTCTTTATGGGGTTATAACTCTTTGGAGAGCTACAGTTTTCATGTTCTGCCTTCATTTCCAGTCCCTCCTGCAAAGCCGAGGTGGGTGCGGGGTGATAACCAATTTGTCATTGTTAGGAAAAACGGGTGGGTGTTTGTTTTCCTCCTATGGCCTTTCACATTCCCAGTACATTCCCTGTTAGCAGCCTTACTGCAAACAAAGCAGCTGAAGTTAAACTTTAACCAGGATCATTGAGGATCTCACCCAGGCAAACAGCCAGGCATTCTGGTTGCTGAGGCCCAAACTCTAGGGGACTGTTCTAACAAGAAACGGGGGCAGGCCCATCTCTGGGGCTGGGAGGCCAGCCGATTCCACCGGCCATGTCCTTCCCCTCCAACCCACAAGCCACAGAACCTTCAAACCCAGAGTCAGGCACCTGCAAGGTGTCCCTGGGACGGAGAGCAGGACGGGAGGGGAGGGCTCGCGGGAGGGGAGACGCGGGCAAGTTTGAACTGGGCGCTCGCTGGCTGCACTGAGGGGCAGACGTGGCGGCTGGAGCTGCGGACGGTCAGCGTGGCAGCCTGAGGCCTGCCAGCCGTGGCAGCGCTGACTCAGGTTTGAGTCACACTGTCGGGACTGTGCCTGTGGGTGCAGCAGGGCCAGGCCTGGGCTGACCACCCGTCCTGTTTTATTTTATTTTTTTGAATTTTCGCTATTGCGGTCACTTTGATTTTACACATTAAAATGGACTCATAAGTACAGGTTCCCCAGCCCTCAGATATGTCAGCACACCTGCCCTCTGCCACCTCTCCAGGGTTCTTCACCATCGTCCAGGAGACTCCGCCACCGCTTGTCCCCCCACCCCATGTCCTATCGGTCACCTCAGCTCTATGGCAAGTGCAGACATCCTGTTTTAAACAGCTCGGTACTCTTTGTTTTCCTATTTCCCGACCATGGATTTCGTCCCGTTTTTAATAAACCAGGGCTCTCAGTAACTCGGGCCACAGGAGCAGCTGAGTTGCCCCAGGCCAGTCCGCTGAGGGGCCCAAAAGCGCCCTCCCGTTTTGAAATGCGGTCAGCCTCGCCAGGCCCCACGTCGGGGAGAGAGGAAGCCTGCTGGCCCAGGGAGGTCAGGCCCACCGGCCCAGCCCCGACCTGCCAGCCACTCGCTGTGCAGAGTTGAGCACATGAACTCAGCCCTCTGGCCTGTTTCCCATCTGACAGGTGAAGAGTGGACCTCACCCGCTGGCCAAAGCAAAGCCACATAGGGGCACCTTGTGGATATGGAGGGTGCCAGGGCCGGGTGATGCCCCTGGCTGGGGAGACATTCGGGACAAGCACGCAGCCGGGTGCTCAAGAGGCTCTGCACCTGCAGAGACTGAACCCTCGCCCGCTGCTGCTGCGAAACTAGAGGGCCGCTGTCTGGAGGGTTTTAGCGGCCGGTCACATCTCTGGCCATCCCCTTTAAGACCAGCCTCTGGCCATCCCCTTTAAGACGAGCCTCTGGCCATCCCCTTTAAGACCAGCCTCTGGCCATCCCCTTTAAGACCAGCCTCTGGCCATCCCCTTTAAGATGAGCCTCTGGCCATCCCCTTTAAGACCAGCCTCTGGCCATCCCCTTTAAGACCAGCCACCGTATTGGAAGGAGCTGAGAAGGCAGCGTGTCCAGTGGGACTCCAGCTAGAGGCAGACTGACTGGTCTGGGCATGAGACCCATCAGACCCTCAGAGGGGCGCAGGGCTGGGAGAGGGTGGACGGTGGGGACAAGGAGATGACAGCTTAGGGGTATCAAACGCACCTTTTTTAAGGAAGTAGGGAGGAATGCAGGCAGGCAGCAGGACAAGAGAGAAGGAGAACAAGCACGTATTTATTTAGTTGTTGGTTGTTCCTGGGACATGAACTGGGGTCCCGGGGCTTTACATGGACGATGTCACAACTGCAGACTTAATGCCTGAGCCACCAGGCCCTGTCTTTTGTGAAATGATGCCAACAGCAGACTGATAGTTGGTGCTCTTAAAGGGCAAATAAGCCTCCACGTCTGCCCCTTGCTAGCCCAGGACACTAAACGTGAAATGTAGACCTAACGTCTACTGTGCACCCACCTGCCGGCCCGGCGCACAGAAGTGAGTGAGCAAGCCCCGTCAGAGTGAGTGAGCAGGTGGCCCTGGTCCTTCCCAGCCTGCACCGAGCTCGCATTATCCCAGTGGCATGATCCAGGGGACAGGACACTAGGGGACAGAGCAGAGGACGCTGAATCAGGCAGCAGCCTATGCCCCAGCACATGCTCCTCACACGAGGTTCCAGCACCCCTTTCTTCACCCCACAGCCTTGCTCACAGTCACTGGTGGGTGTGGGGCCCAGGCTGGCACCCCAGGAACGCTGGACAGGAGGGGACGCTTGAGGCCGCTGGGGTGGGGGCGCTTGACCTGGGCTCCTGGAACGCTGTGCCAAACACTGGGGGCACTTTCTGCTGGCAGAAGGGACATCTCCTTTGTCTGCTGGGCAGAGGTGTGGGCCACCCAGGGTCATGACTCCAGGTTAAGCCCCAGCCCCACCACCGCCCGCCTCACTCAGGAGGCTCCCGAGACTGCTGGTCACCTCTCTCCAGGCGTCCTCAGCACCGGCCATGGTGAAGCTGACTGCCCCAGCCTCCCTCCTCCAGGCCGAGGCCGCCTCCTCCAGCCTTCTCACCGCTGCTCCCAGAGGGTTGGCTTTTCCAATGACAGCCACTCCCAGCAAGTAGCCTCCAGGCAGTGTGCCAGAAAGGAGGTGGAATGAGTCCCCTCCCCCAGACCTGTGTGTGACTCAGCTTTGGCTTCTGCCTTCCAGGCTGGGGTGGAATAGCAGAGCTTCTGGTGGTTTCTCCTTCATAGTCTCCTGCCCTCCCCGCCCTGCCCTCCCCGCCCTCCCCTGCACCCTCTCCCCTGCACTCCCCTCCCTCTCCTCCACCCTCTCCCTTGCACTTCCCTCCCTCCCCTCCCTGCCCCTGGACCCCAGACACCAACTGTTAGGAAGCCCAGGCCCCAGGGGAGTCCTCACCCCAGGTAACAGCCCCATGGCCTGCCTGGGCTGACCAGCGGAGCCCCTGAGAGCTGGGAAGTGACAGCACGCTGCGCTAAACCATGTTTCAGGGCACCGACCGCTGCAGCAAAGGACCAAAATACTTCCCATGAGTCCTGGGACCTGTTACTTCCCTTGTCACGGCATTTGCTCCCCAGTTGTAGCACAGGCTAATGGTACCACCTCTACACGCACACACGCACACACACACGCACGGGCCTCACAGACCTGTCTGGATAAAGAGGTATTAGGATTAGGCTGCGTTCTGGAAGCTTCCCTTCCACCCGCCCCAGCCGCCCCCCGCTGGCCAGGGTCTCTCAGGCTGACCCCTTGGAGGCCAGGCCTCGCCGGAGCTGTCCTCTCGTGCTGCTCTAGGCCTAATAACAGCAATGAAGCTGCGTCCCCAGGGCCTCCCAGCCCTCCCTCCCCTGTGGCTGCTGGCCTGACGGTCACTCCACGCGTGGCCGGCCACGCCCAGTCCACTCACTGCTCCGGAAGAAGCCGGTCTTCGTGCTGCCGGCGAGACCGGTGGTACAGCTGAGGGTGTCTGAGAGTTCTCGGGCCACGTCCCGGCCTACGTGGCAGTCACCTTTCACTCTCACCTTCTGTTCGGAAGCCTAAACTCACCCCCTCAACCCCCCAAATTCCCCAGTTCTCACGACTGAATTCCCTCACTGCTCTCACCACGGTGCAGCCTGGCAGCGCGGCGGCTGGGTCTGCTGCTCAGGCCGGACGCAGGTCACATACAGCCCGAGGATCCGGTCCTGGGCTTGGGGGTGGAAGAGCCAAGATGAACAACTAAATAAGGTAAAATAACGTGCTTCTTCCTCTCTCTTCCAGCCTGACTGTTCGCCTTCATTCCCTGCCTGTGGCTTTCATTAAAAAAAAATGCTCATGATTCCACGCTACAACCGACTAAAACAATTTGGTTATCCCAACCACAGCCTTTTGGTGGAATTGCAATGGTCTCTCTCTCCAGATGGAATCTCAGGAATGATGAAATGACCGCTGAAAACTGTGCTTTCTTCCATACACTGCCAGGCAGTGCCTGTGAGTTGAGAGGGTGGACACAGGAGGGGTGTGGTCCCAAGTCACCCCCTCATTTACAGATGGGAAACTGAGGCCCTTCAAGTGTCCAGTCTGGAGGGAAGCCCCAGAACTCCTGGAATCTCGAGCACCTGGCGGCAGGAGTAACAAAACCAGTTTTGTGTGAGTGTAGAGCTCAAACAGCAAAGGCATGGCCTTCGTGAGCACGGGCACACAGGGGACCCACCCTCGCGGGCACTGCCATGCACCCTCAGGCCCCCCGCCTCGCTCTCACCAGCTCCCTGTGCCCCCCAGCCTCCAGGCAACATCACTCCTGCCCTGGGCACACGATGTGCCCTGGGACAGCTGTCCCGCCCTGGTTCTTGCCCCGCTCCTGTCCCAACATGACTCCAGAAGGCGCACATGTGGCTAAAGGAACGTGTGGGCAGTGACCGCAGAAGCCGCCTCTACGCTTCTGCTGGCCGGACGGAGCCGGGAGTAGCCACAGGCACCGGCGCCGCCTCTAGACACAGCTGGCAGTGAATCCCGCCACCGACCTGCAGAAGCCGTCCGCAGGCACCACGGGGCCCCCCGGGCCTGGATTGCCTCTCTGGCCGGCTCATCTTCCAGGTCCATGAGCTTGCTTTGTTCATTGGTAAACACCGCCCATTCACACCCCGTCCAGCAGCTCTGAGGATGTTCTAGAAGCTTCTCAGGCAACCCGTATGGAACTCAGCCCCGCTGTCCAAGGCAACGGCTTCCAAGGATGTCCACACTAACATCCTTTTTCGGTCTGTCCTCCTTCTGCCTCATGTCCTGTCTCCTAGGGTCATCTCCCAATTAAACGGCATCCAGAACCCTCCTCAGATCCTGCCTTCGGGGGCCACAAACTGAGCGCATTCCCAGACCACGCCAGTCAGCCTGGCCCTCACCTCAGCGCAGCCTCCGGTTCTGTGCTGGGGACGGGCGCTGGGGAGGCTGCTTGTCTGTGCATTCGTGTTGGATCTTGCCACTTGTCTGTCTCTGCTGCTCACAGCCACCCTGAGCCTGACTTCCCCACCGCCAGTCGGGACGCACCTGCCACCGCACCCACCAGCTGTGTCTGGCGTGACCGACCAGAGCAGCTCTGGGTGCAGGAAGTTCTGGTTGAACCAATGCGGCAGCTTGACCTGGAATCGCAAGCTTGCTTGGGAGACACTCTCACTTTGTCCTGGTTGGAACTCCAATGTGGAGCGTGTGCAGGCTGGATAGTGAAATCGTGTAGGAATGAGTTTGGTTTTATTCGCTCCCTTGGCCTCAGGTTTCAAACACAGGTCCACAGCTTTCCTGGCCTGCACCTTAGTCAACTGAGCCACAGAAGGGCAGGAGGTATAAATCCTCTTGCCATTAACTTGTCGAATGTTCTAGAATGTTCTAGGCACATTTTCTTTTTCCCAGCCCCAGATCTCGAGCCCAGGTCCCTGACTTTCCTACCCTGCGCCTTAGCCCCCTGAGTCACAGGGGCATGAGTGAGATCTTGCACTTCCCTGCCAACACGGGTGTGTCCGTGGGCAAGTGCGGTGGGTCTAAGGCGAGCAAAGATGCCCCCAGGCTGTGGACTTGCCCTTTGTCAGGCCGAGCCCGCTCCACAGAGGCCTCCTTCACAGTGCCAGGAGATGTATCAAGCTGGCCAGCTTCACAGATGTCAAAACAAGATCAGACACCGAAGGCCAGTGGCTTGCACACAGATTTGGAGTAAAAACAATCAGTCCGAGGACTGAATACAGATCTCCCCTCTGTCCTCCAAGTCTAACCCAGCTGTCCCCTGTCCACTCTTACGGTCATCCGTTCGCTCTTGTGGGCAGGACGCTGTGTCCACCATGGCTTCAAGGCAACCCCATGGGGTTTCTCATGGGGCGAATTCTGTTCTGGACTCGCCTTCCT
Organism: Solenodon paradoxus; assembly: GCA_004363575.1. NCBI lineage: Eukaryota > Metazoa > Chordata > Mammalia > Eulipotyphla > Solenodontidae > Solenodon > Solenodon paradoxus. The sequence goes on from RJWH01003918.1 coordinate 123,269, forward strand.
CCTGGAAACCTCCTCAGCCGGGGGTGGGGGCACAGGCAGGGACCCTGGAGCCGCAGCCGACGGTGCTGCTGCTGCAGTGACGAAGAGCCAAGCTCCCAGTACAGGGACGACAATGCGGTCAGCAGATATGCGGTCTTAACCACCCGAGTCCCCGGAGGAGACAAGGGACGAATGAAGCGTCAGGGGAGGGTGGACAACAGCACGTGGGGACCGGCTGCAGGAAAGGTTCGTGGGAGGGAGGGGTCCTGGGCTGCAGGACCCCCTGGATGTGCCGTGAGTGGAGGGTCCTTCTTGGAGGGGCCCTGCCCCACATGGCGGCCGTGTGCCCCCTGCTGGAAAGGGACACAGTCCAGGCAGAGGGGTCTGGGCTTTTCCCACTGACACGGCGGCTATGCAGACCCCAAGGACAGGTGTTCCGGCCATGGGAGCAGGTGACAGTGATGAGGGTCAGCAAAGGGAACAGGGAAGCACCTAAAGAATAATAAACACAGGAAAAGAGAGAGAACAGGATTTACTGCAGAGGGCTGACCCTCTTGCGTAGGAATGCAAGGAAGGAATGTAGCAATTAAGTCCAAGATTTAAGCTTGTTAACGCCTCACTGCAGGAGAGACCCCCTTGCTGTGGAAATGCTGGGAAGAAACAGAGCAATTGATCAAAAGGCAAATTAAAACAACAGTGGGTGCATACCTAGCCCCCACCCAGGAAGGCATTCATCCGTAGCGTATATAAGGTCACGCCCCAGCACGGAGCATCTGCAGCTGTCCTGCCCACAAACACGCTCTGTGTCCCCTTTAACAAACTTTCCCTGCGCCGCCGCCGACTCGAGGCTCTGTCAAGGTCTTTCTGGGACTGCACTCAAGGACCCAGGCGAGCTTCACTCACGTCCATAGCAGAGCTGCCGTGTGAGGGTCGCGGCTGCTAGGAGGCCCTCAGCACTGCTGGAATGCTGTCACTGGGGTTGGCATTCAGTCTGCACAGAGAGGCTGGCTGCTGGCGGCTGAGTCTGGCCATCTGCAGGGAGCAGTGAGGAAGCAAAGCAAGGCCCTCAAGTCCCCCCGCCGCCCCGAGGTGCGGCACAGCTCAGGTGCGCTGCTGACGAGGGAGAAGACCATGAAACCCCAAAATATGTCACTGAGGCTTATGGACCACAGTGAGCTGGCGGCAGGGAGGCTGGGTCCTCAGCAGACTCGGGAAGGTGTTTAGTTTTTATCCCTCCCTTGATTCCTAAAATTACGTCGATAAGAAGAGAGCTCATCAGAGCTATGCTTTAATACCAGAAAGACTTATCCGCATGGCTAAGTACACGTTTGTCTGCCACGCACTTGCTCTTCCCCTCTTCCTGTGACTTGTCCTCCTCCCAGAAATCGCTACGCCCTTCTCCTTAGCTCAGCCCCCGCAGCACCGGGGCCTGGGCACCCAGCAACCCAGCTCCTTCCCAGGGCTGCAGGAGGCAGAGGCCGAGGCCCCTCCAACGCAGGGTGCTTCGTTGTCCCTTCTGGGTAGGCTGACCGCACATCCCGTTTGAAACGGGGCAGTACTGCCTATTTTCATACTTGTAATAAACCAGGGCCGCGGTCACTCGGGCAGCAGGGAGTTGGCGGGGACCCAGCCTGATGCCAGCCAGCGTTCTCCCAGTGCGCCACCAGGGGGCGCGCTGAGCCCCGAGTGGGAAGGGTTGCGGGTTTGTGCCACGTAGGACCCTCTGCCGCGGGGACGGCTGGAGGCAGGGCCAACACAGTGCGATGGCGTTCGTCCCTGGACTCGTATTGCGCTAAACTGTCTGGTGCTTGGCAGCGCCGTTCAGCTGCCCAACATCCACGGTTAGCACGGAACAATTTCGTAATGGCCTTTCTGATCTTCCCCAATCCGTTTTGCCGTGTTAAACATCATATTTAACATCCTCCCAGAAACACCCATGGGAACTGGTGAAAGAAGTACAGCGGTCAGGGCACTGGCCGGTTCTTGCCATTCCCCCCGCAACACCCACACTCTAGAAATAAGAAAAACAGGTGGTTTTTCCGAGGATTGCCTCGGTGTCCTTGTCTTGGGTACTTGACATGAATGCTCTGGGTTTACCTTCGTCAGGCGCTCTCTGAGGTGGTGCTGTGTGCCAGGATCAACAGCTTCATCCTGGAAGAAGACAGGACAGGGTGCGCCTGGCTTGTGGTTCCTTCAGGCTAGGGCAGCCAGGCTGCGCACTGTACAAAGCTCAGGGGCGAAAAGAAAAGAAAACAACCCTAGGAAGCCTGTTTCCATGCAGTGTTGTGACCCGTTTCATTCACACATTCCTCCAGAGCGAGGTGCCAGCCGGCCCCGACCAGACTGGCACTGGCCACAGCCCTGGGTCTAGCCCTGGAAGTGACAATATGAGCCCCGAGTTTTCAGCCTTGGCCAAGCATTAGAGTCACTGGGAGAATTAAAAAAGACACTGGACACCCTGTCAAGCCTCAGTTTCAGACAAAGGATGAATCACTCTTTAGAGGAAGGATGTCCCCTGTGACAGGCGTGTGTGTATTTGCTAAATGTGATCACACAAAGAGCACAGTGACTGCTGTCACCAACATTCAGGGACAGCGCATACTCGTGGTCGGCCAGGCTCTTCCCGACACCGTGCAGCACAGAGAGGAAGGACCGTGATGCATTTTGTTTTTTTTTAAAGGAATGATACAGGTAGGAGTGAAGGTGAGCAGGCAGGCAGGCAGGAAGGAAGAGAAGAGGAAGAGTTTTATTTATTTTCTCGTTTAGTTGCTGACATTTTAGGTTCACCCTGGCCCTGGGTCTTGAACCCTGGACCTTGGGAGGTACATGGGGCTACTCCGAGGTGTAGTAGACCACTCGGCCACCAGGGTGCACCCTGAGATGCATTTTAACCGAAAGGCAGTGACAGGAAGAATTGCCTGTGGGAGGATCTCGCCCTCCACCCTGGCAGGCTTTGGACAGAGGCTACAGCCAGGCAGGCGCTAACCTGGTGGGGCTCCGTGGAGCACCCCCAGGGGTGAGGGGTGGCAGCCCTTTCCAGGACAGCAGCGTCACACCTGGGTGGAGGTCCTCCGGGGCGCATAACAGGACCCTGGGTTCCTCAGGCCTTCCCCTCTCTGAGGGGCAGAGTCTCTGTGGAGACTTGGGAGGAACTAGTCAAGATTATTCTTAAATCAAATGCTTCGGGGGTTGAGCCCTGTGAAGCGGAAAGCGTCTGCTCTGTTGGCCAATCTGCTGACCTCCTTCCCACGCCTTTGAAGGGCATCCCTGCCAACAGGGAGGCAGGCTTCTTGTCCAAAACCAGCATCTTGCGCCTTCCTCGCCCAAACCTGCCCCTGCCCTTGGTTGATGGAGTCACTGTCCCCCAGAGAAAGGTGAGCATTACCCCACCCTCCAGCCCACACCCACCAACCCTTCCTTTGACTCAGACTTCTGTGGCGACAGCAGCTCCGGGAGGTTCCCTGCTCCCACACCCTGGCCCTCCCTGGGCAGGAGCCAGCTTTCTCCTTTTTGTGGGATTACTAGGTGCTAAGTGATGTGTATCTGTCATTTGAATTTGCATGTCACAATTCATAGATTGCTGTTTCAATCCATCATGCACTGATCAGAAGCTGGACACTTTCACTGTCTGCGCTCAGCTTCCCTGGCCCGCGGGCCCAACCTCCGACCAGGCAGGCAGCTGCTGTTTCTGCTGCCTCTGGCTCTGCTCAAACCCCTCAGCCAACTCTCCCAAGCAGCGCAGGCAGGGGCAGGGTCCCCTCTGCAAAGCTGCCCAGCGTCCTTACCAACTACATCAGCCTATCCCTCCACCCTCCACTCTCCAGGACCTCCTCCTCCTGGCCCCCATCCAGTGCCCGTTCCAGACACCACACCCCGATCCCACCGCTTCCCCACTCCTCCCTTGGTATGCATACACATGTGCACACACATGTGCACACGTGTGTACACAGGCACACACAATCGCACACCTGCATGTGAACACACATACACATGCACATGCATACACATACCTTCGCATGCACGCGACCAGTGTGGTGTGTGCACACACACGCATGCAGTGAACACATGCACACTTGTGCACTACACATATACACACGTATCGTGTGCACATATGCGTATACACACACACACACGCACATGCACACAATCACACCACACACACAAACCATGTCTTCATGTGTCTCTAGAACCCTCCCTGCTCTGCCTGCTGTCCCCTGAGAACCCAGGACCAAAGGCAACTTCCCTGAGGTCTGCGCCGCCCCCAGGCCCCTCCCTGACCCCCCCAGCTCCCCAGGGCACAGAGCCCTTCCTGCTGTGTTTCTGCCCCATGTGCTCTCATCTGGTCTCCACAGGCCCCAGGCTGCTGACAGGCTGCTATGCAGCCGCTCATTTCCTCCTCCCTGGCCCAGCTCTCCACCCAGCCATCCTCACCGCAGGCGGGGAAGCCAAGGGGACTGTCCTGGTTCCACCCAGGGAGACACAGACAGGGGACGCTCAGGGACACCACGGACTGGTTGGCCGTGAGGATGCAGGGGTGGGGCTGGGGCACAAGCCCAGCTCCTGGTCTTGGTGACTTGCTGGATGGGAGTCCCGGGGAGCCGGGAGCTGGCTGCTGCAGACTCGTCTGTGGCCGTGCCCGGGCGCACACAGGTGTCTTCGTGTGGGGTGAGAGGACCTGCGCCCCGATGGAGGTTGGGAGCCGTCAGCAGAGAGGGCGCACGGGAGCTTGCCCGCGTGACCCAGTGTAGTCAACTCGGAGACCAGCATGGAAGAGGCGGTCAGGGAGACGGAAAGAGGCGCCGAGGCTGGGTCAGCGGTGGTGCCCTAACAAGAGGAGGAAACCCTCAGGAGGTGAGGCTGCCCAGAGCAAGACGCTGCGGGAAGCGCTGGCCACCAGCCCTCCACCGGCCACCAGCCCTCCGCCGGCCACCAGCCCTCCGCCGGCCACCAGCCCTCCGCCTCTCCCCCCGCAGGCGCCACGCCCCTCAGTGCCCAGCCCGTCTAGGCTGCTGGGCCGACGAGGCCGCCCGCTGTGGGCTTCCTGCGGGAAGGCCAAGCTGCTGGCTCCCGTCCAGACGCACCCATCTTGACTCCCCCGGGACGCAGCTCCAAAGGGGGACGCTGATGCCAGGAGTCCCCGCACCTCAAAGTCACCCCAGCCTTCCTGCGCCCGGCTGCTTCTTCGCCCCCTTTTCCCCGCTCTGTTTCATGAAAAACACGTTTCCAGGGAGAGAAATGGAAAGAGATGCTGGGCTTTTGAACTGGGGTCCACGTTTCAGCAGTGGAATAGTGGTGGGCAGTGCCTCGGGCGTGGACCCACGGGGCAGAGAAGAAAGCGGAGTTGCTATCAAATAATGAAACATCCCCAAGGGTGGAAGGTGCTTTATTCTCCCGACCGTGATGCAGCTCCCACGTGCTTTGCACAGCGACCGTGGTGCAGCTCCCACGTGCTTTGCACAGCGACCGTGGTGCAGCTCCCACGTGCTTTGCACAGCGACCGTGGTGCAGCTCCCACGTGCTTTGCACAGCGACCGTGGTGCAGCTCCCACGTGCTTTGCACAGCGACCGTGGTGCAGCTCCCACGTGCTTTGCACAGCGAC